>JAVXUO010002435.1:137500-313348 GCA_033065855.1 Escallonia rubra | reverse complement strand
TTTGTTTGATGTGGCTTTTTACTTCATTAATGACCTATGTTAAGCTGGGGGTTGCCAAGGTATATAAGCAACATTTTCCAACAAAAGCATGCCAATGTTCTTATTTCCCCAATTTCTCTCGAAGATGCACGGAGAAGTATATGTTAGAACTTACTCTTGGGACCATGAGCCAAGTTTCTAAATATATATGGACCTAAAAAAGAATTTAGAAAGCAAAGTGTTACTCAGATAGAGAGATCTTTAAGATAAACTTTTACTCCATACGGAGGCAAAGTGCAATTCGTTACAGGTTATAAATCTTAGCAACCCGGCCCCTGCTTAACATAGGTCATTAATGAAGCCAAAAGCACTTCAACCCGCTTGTAAAATTGTAAAATTTTAGAAAATTGCACTAAAATTTTACGATTTTAGAAAATTGTAAAATTTTACCAGAAATTCTAATATAGCCTAAGGTACTATACTTTAAAGTTTTACGTGCAACGATCACTGTGCGTTACACAATGCACGCGTTGTTCTTAACGCGAACTCGTGGTACTCTAGTGCATGCACAGCGTACCACCAACCGCTGTGACCCAATAAACCCAGTTCACTTTCTTCTTCCTCACACCTGTATATCCCTGTCTCTTCCCAGAACACACAAACCCACTTGCACCTTAACAAACTACACGCACACATACACTTTGCCCACTATATTATACACACATCACATACACATTAAATACCCCTAGCCACAAATTCTGTACACCCCCCCCCCCCCCATTTTGCTCCTGAAAAACTAACAGCCGTCTAGTTAACATGCAGTTTGACCGTCATTTGGTGATGGAAGTCAAGATTTTTGAATTGTTTGATGTTGGGTGCCAATTTTAAAACCCTGGGGTGCTGGGTGCAACTGATCTCTAAGTACAGGGTGTAGCGTAAAATTAACCCACCAATTCTACACACACACACAATACACACCAAAAACCCACTTTACATACACAAATATAAACACATACGACACACAAAAAACACAATACACTACAATGCAGTCACACAAAACACACACTCAACGCACACGATCACACATATGTACTTCTTTACGGCAGTACCTTCTCCCCTTATCCCGTTGTTCTTAGACGCACACACAGTACGTACCAACACACACGTACAAGGCTCTTCTTACGGTAGTGTTCCCTTCTTCACGTACCAACACACACGTACAAGGCTCTTCTTATCGTCGCCAAAAGTTTTAAATTAACCCAAAAAAATATATTGGGTTTTCGGGGTATTACATTCTCCCTCGTTACAAAAAATTCGTCCTCGAATTTTACATATTTATAAGATCCGAGCACTACGGTTTCACTACGTAACTCCTAAATGAAAGTGTAATCGAATGTTACACATAACCTTAGGGCTAAGGTGTGCCCGAAGAACTAAGCAATGTCCAACACCTATGGTTTGTACTTTTCCATTCTCATCACCACACCAACCTTATACTAGGACTCAAACATCATAGCATATGATGTCAAGCTAAACCAGTTATACCTTCGTCGAGCGAACTCACATATCAAGCCACTATTACGATTTAACTAAGTTATTAATGTTTTTCCCAAACTCTCTTGTCGAAACCTAGGCTTTCTCTCGCACGCTTCTAAAAGTCGACATAATCAAATAACCATGCTCAGATACCAACTATAACATCCCAAAATTTTCGGAAAGTTAACACTCACTCGATCATATACACTACGTCAATAAAACCCTCAAACTCAACCAATTTAGTACCACCAACCAGTCAGAGCAACTAAACCATTGAATAATATAGTACTCTTAGTGCACAGTTATAATTAAAACATCAAGTCTAAGTCAAAAATTCTAAATAGCAATATTAACCCACATAGGTGTTTTAATGATCAAGACTAAAACTTAAATTCTCTTTCCCTCGCTTGGCTCTAATCCATACCCAATGTGATCTATTGTTGGCTATTACTTGCAGAAAGGAAGTCAAAATAGAGTGAGGATTTGAGAGCTCAGTAAGGTCGCTCAAACGAAGGGATTACGAAATGATTCATAGATGCAATTCAATGATGGTTTTTCAAAAGTTTCAAAATGATCATAACTTGTTCGATCAAATATCAATATGATTTTCATACACGATGCAAAGAATCACATACACTATCAAGGCAAACTTCATCCTCGAACTTTATATATTTATAACATCCGAGCACTACGCTTTTCACTACGTAACACCTAAATGAAGGTGTCATCGAATGTTACACATAACCTCAAGGCTAAGGTGTGCCAGAAGAACTAAGCAATTTCCAACACCTATCGTTTGTACTTTACGAGATCTGAACTTTTAGTTCTAACTTCCATTCTCATCACCACTCCAACCTTATACTAGGACTCAAACATCACAGCACCCTCAGGTCAAGTTAAACCAGTTATACTTTCGTCGAGCGAACTCACATATCAAGCCACTATTACGGTTCAACTATGCTGCTAATTTTTTTCCCAACATCAAGTCTAAGTCAAAAATTCTAAATAGCAATATTAACCCACGCAGGGGTTCTAATGATCAGGACTAAAACTTAAATTCTCTTTCCCTCGCTCAGCTCTAATCCATACCTAATGCGATCTGTTGTTGGCTATTACCTGCGGAAAAGAAGTCAAATAAGAGTGAGCTTTTGAGAGCTCAGTAAGGTCGCTCAAACGAAGTGATTCATAGTTGCAATGGTTTTTCAATAGTTTCAAAATGATCAATACTAGTTCGATCAAATATCAATATAATTTTCAAATACAATGCAAACAATCACAGATACTATTAAACATGAGCAATTACAAAGCCACACAGGCAGTGCCGAGTAATCACTCAACAAAACCACAAGGGCAACGCTCACTAACACTGATAACTACATATGCATATTTATACCGTCTAATCCATCAAGGTACTAGCCCATACCAATATACCGGCTAGTCCAGCAAGGTACTAGCCCACACCAAATCCTTCAATACACTCCGACTCCCTTTAAAGCACACCAATGCAGAAACTCATGTCAATATACGGAATGAAAAAAAATCGATAATACAACGTGGTATTCAATGCTCAATGGACAATAATTAATGAGCACTGATAAGAGTCTCAATAAACGTTTTAAGGCTCACGGAAAGGTTTTTAAGGCAATAATTCTCAATTCAAAACATAATAGAGTCCAATGAATTCAAAAAACAATAGAATAAAACATACGAAATCAAAGTGATGAAGCAGGGTTCAGATAAATATCCCTTACCTCGATCCAAGCTATGCGCTCGCTGCTATTCAACCTTTCATCAATAATCCTTCGAATCAACCTAGTCTGACTATTTATTTGTTGGAACACAATCTCTGCTCATATACTACAAAACTAGTATCAACTACCCATAATGTGCTCATTTCCCAACCCATAACGACGCAACCCAAAGCGGGTCCCACATGCGGTCAACCTAACCAAATGACCTGAAACACTCCTCGAGGCTAAAAAATAACCTAGAAATGATATTAATTCTCATTAAGCATTGTTTATGGCTTTATGTAGCATATCACACAAAAATATATATTTTTTGAATTTTTTATAATTTTTGAATTAAAAATAATTTCTTTAATTGCACTAAAATGTCATAAATAATCATAGTTGTTTCAAGAGAAAATTAAAGTTTAATAATTTTTTTTAGAACTTTAAAATATGTATAAAAATTATTGAAATTAAAGTTATAATTTAAAAGGCATTAAACTATTTTTATATTATTCGTTTTGCTAAATCCAATGCGCCTTGAAAATGATAACAAATCAACTCTAAAAATCACCAAACTTATACTAGGACTTATTTATAACATAAATACATTACTCAATTTTATTCCTGAACTTTTTCATGAGTTTTAAAGAAACCAAAAGATTTTACAAATCTAAACTTACAGAAAAATACATACGATTTCAGAAAATTGTAAATTTTACAAGAAATTCGAGTATATCCTAAGGTATTATACTTTAAAGTTTCACGGTCTAATAATCACTGTGCACTACCCAATGCACGCACCATTCTTAACGCGAACGTGTGGTACTCCTGTGCATGCACAGCGTACCACCAGCTATTGTGACCCAATAAATCCAGTTCACTTTATTCTTCATCACACCCTTCTATCCTCTGTCCCTTCCCAAAACAGACAAACCCACGTGCACCTGAACAGACTACACGCACACATACACTTTGTCCATTATATTATACACACAATGCATACACATTACACACTTCTAGCCACCAATTCTACACACACACACACCCCAATACAGCTGCCGCCTCACCGCAATAGCTTGTCTTGTTTTCCCAACACTCAACCCACATGCACAACCACACATGCACAATGCACACATTAACACACCTCATTTACACCCGCACACACACATATACAAACAATTAGTGGCAGAACCTGGATTTCATTCCACGGGGTACTAAAAATATAGCGAATTCACAAATTTTTTTTATAAATAAAATAATACACAATAATTGAATGCACTTCCCAATTATACATGTAGCATGCGAGAAAGGAAAATTATAGAGCACTACTTTGGCACTATGTTGATTATGGAGAACTTCTTAGGCATTATATATAGCCATGGAAGTGTTGGTTATGTCAGATGTGACCATTTGTGCTACTTCCTCAACGCTATGTCAGAATATATTTTGACATATCTTGCAATCAGATATAAAATGAACTAGATATCGTATAAAAATGTTGAAATTCATACAATGGAATTGAGTTTATACCGATAGATCTCATTAATATATCTTACACTTGATTATAGGGAACACATTTGTTTCCGTTGTTTTGATGCACGCACATGCGCGTATGATAAATATGTAAGCTTTTCTATTGAAGGAACTTGAAAGGGTAATAATGAAAATCAAAAGTTTCTACCTTTCTGCATGCTTACCTATATTTAAGCACTGAATTGTTCTTTGGCTAAATCTAGTTAATTGAAATCTATGTACAAAACTTGTATGTGGCCGAACTAATTTATTGGTTAAATAACAATTTAATTAAATCGAGTTAGGTACATTATTGTTGGTGTCACTTCAACAGGCTAAAGAAGTGAAATAACACACGTGTCCATTTATTTTGCTTTTGGGAATATTGAGAGTTTAATTCTCTTTTCTTCTTTAGTTTGGAGTATTGATAGCTTAAAGTATATTCTTTTGGACCTAAGTGTGCACTTACTGGGAAGAGAATCCAAGGGGTATGTATTTCTACTACTTACTTTTGATTTTAATGTGGTGGGCAGAGAACGTCGTTTTAATTCATTAGGTAAGCATGCAATATATGTAAAGCATGCAGTCTATATCTTATGTTTTGCGATGTAGTTTTTTTGTTCTTATGGTTCCCGTCCATTTGCCGTGCACGAGCTGAGGTTGATAGAGGAGGACCCTGACAAGAGGCCCCCTACGAGGCTCCGCCATTTTGAGTGCACACACCAGAATAATGATGGGAAGTGGGTGTCTGAGAGCGCCGAGCAGTTTGCGGTGAGCACGTAACTCATATATTACTTTTGTATTCCTATTGAATTTTTTGCGATTGCGGCCAATAGAATTTCTCTAACATTTTTGTTGTTTTCCTATACAGAGTTTATTTAGAGAGAGAGTTCAGGCCAACTCCCAGCCAGACAGTGGACGAGTTCTCGTTGTGGTCAGACGTTATGGGGGGTCCTAGGAAGGACCGTATACTCGGCCACCCTCGTCAGTCCGCACGAACGTTGCTAGTTGGCATACATCAATCGTCAGGCGAGACCAATTGTAGCGGTCCTCGGGTAGATGCGACGAATGCGACAGAGCAAGAGCGCTTCAACACAATGTTTGATGCGCGCATTCGGATGATGCTCGATGACGGTTATGTAATTTTAAAGGGGCCCAAACTTCATGTAATACAAATTTTCTCAAGTACTTATGTATTTTGTGCTCTATATGTGATCTTGATTTGATATATGATGTTGAATAATTTGTATGGCTTCGTGTAGGGCTATACCAATGATCCTAGTGCCGGTGACCCCCGGGGCGATGAAGATGTTGTTCGATCGAACGTGCCTTCTTCATTGAGGAATGAAGAAGATGATGACGGGGCTGGTTGTTCTGTCGACAAGTGATTTAGATAGGGCTTTGGCTTGATTTTTGCAATGAATGTTATTTTATTGTTTTGAATTGATCATCGGTACTTAACTGTATGAATTCTATTATTTTAATGCATATGTTAACGTTTATCTATACTTTGATGAATGCGACAAGCTATTTGAATGAATGTGGGACAGGGGGTTGAAACGGTTTTGAATGAATGCATTGAAAGCTTTCAACGCATTCATTCAAAATCGTTTCAACCGAGGTTAAATCGGTTTTTGGATCGATTGGATTAGATGTGAATTGCTTATGAATTGATATTAGTTATGCGACAGGTTATTTGACCTGCATTTTTTTTTGCAAAGTGAGGTTTTGATGCGACCGCGATGTGCGGTTGCTAAATGAAAAAAGTCGTCGCTAATTTTAATATTTAAAAAAAATTAAAAAAATAAAATAATATTTAAAAATATTTAGCGACCACACATAGCGGTCACTAAATTAAATAAGTGCGGTCGCTATATATTTTTAATATATTTATAAAAAAAATTAAATAATATTTTAAAATATTTAGCGACCGCCATGTCGGTCGCTAATTCGGTCGCCAATATATAATATTATTTAATAAACAATATTAAAAAAAGAATTAAAATTAAAAAAAATTTAGCGACCGCCTTATGTAGACAACGCGGTCGCTAAATTTAGCGACCAAATTTTAAAAGCGATCCCTAAAATTTAGCGACCTGGCCTATAGCGACCGTTTTAGTGACTGCTCTAATGCGGTCGCTAAAACCCTTTAGCGACGCGTTGACACCTTTAGCGACCGCCAGACGCGGTTGCCAAAGGGACTGTTTCTTGTAGTGGAGGAGTGTGTCGAGTCTTTCGGTTATGTTGGTCATGTGTGAGACCTGCTTTGGGTTACATTATTCCCGGTTGAGGAGTAGTTGATATTAGGTTGATAATATAGTAGTGTAGAATGTATTCTTGCCAATCTATGTTAATTCAGAAGACCTTGATCGAGGGCATTTAGCTTCGTTTATCTTGGATCGAGGTAAGGAATTTCATCCGGACTCTATTTCATTGCTCTTGTTTTATTATAACAGTTTTATAAACTTTATTGAACTTCAATTTCATGATTGATATAAAAATATTTTGGAACTGCCCATGAAACCCTAAAACTTGAACCATGATGCGATCGTTTTGAATTATTTGTTCATTCTCATCCGTTTATTGATTCAATCATCTTAAAATGTTTTGAATTGTCTTTATTTCTTCTCAATATTGACATGAGTACGTAAATCTGGAGAGTTATAAGGATGGTGTGTATTGCTAGCATTATAATGATAGTATGTTGGTTGGGTTGAACTAGTGCCTAAATGGACAAGTTAGTGTACATATGCATACGTAAAGTATACCGAGCACTACCGGGGTGGCTTTGCTATAATGTACTGCTCATGTTCAATGTCTTCTGTTATGTTCTATTACATCTTAAATATTTTGAAATGTCTACTGATTTTGAGCGATAAAGTTGATACTCGTCCCTATATCAATATCGCAATGTTGTGGTTTCATTCAAAAATTCTTTTTAAAAAGTTGTTACTGGACTTAAATGTAAAATCGTTTGAATCATTTTTTCTTTTAATTCTTGATCGATCTTACTATTCTCTCAAAAGTTCATTCTCGTTTGACTTCCTTTTCCTAGGTGATCACCAGCATTAGGTTGCCTGAGTGTGGACTAGAAACGAGCGAACAAAAGGGACTTAATTTCAGTACTGATCGTTATAACCCCTGCATGGGTTAATATTATTATGTAAAATAATTTTAGTATTGATCGTTATGACCCCTGCATGAATTAATATTATTATTTAAAATCTTTCAGACGTAGATTTTATGTTTCATCGATGACATTCTGCTGA
Source organism: Escallonia rubra (assembly GCA_033065855.1). NCBI lineage: Eukaryota > Viridiplantae > Streptophyta > Magnoliopsida > Escalloniales > Escalloniaceae > Escallonia > Escallonia rubra. The sequence continues at coordinate 305,319 of JAVXUO010002435.1, read as the reverse complement.
GAGTATGATTACTGGTTTAGCTGCTCTGATAATAGTCATTCATTTATTTGAGTTTGAGGATATTATTGTCTTAGTGTAAATGATCGAGCGAGTGGTTAACGTTCCGAAAACTCCGAGGCATTACACATACACTCCGATACATTGGTGTGTTGGTTCTAGAAAAAGATTAAATGAAAGGGAAAACAACTCCTAACCGGTTATATAAATGGTGAATGTTCTAAGATGAATGAGGTTTATATTCTCTTAGATATATATACATTATGTTGCCAAGGAAAGATGGTTCGTTGCCACGTAGAGGTGCCACAAAGGATGCAGTCTGAGTTGGCTTCTGAGTAGGCAAAGTGGGAGACAGCAAGGATGGCGTAAGGGCTGAGAGCAAGGCTCCTCAGGCAGGCCGCGATGGCTGGCAGTGCCGCGCAGGCAGGGTGACGACGAACAGGGCCGGCGGTTGACAGTCCGAGTCGAGAGTTCAAATGTCTTTCTCTCACTAGAAATCCAGAGAGAATAAGTTTTAGAGAGAGAAAGTGAAATCTTGAAAATGAGAGAGAAGTCCTTGAATAAGCTCCAGAATCCACTATATATAGGCACAAATACGCGCGTGTCATCACCCGACACGTGTCGTCCCCTGGGAGCAATACGTCACCAGGGGGTCCAAAGTATTGATTGTCCGTTGAATTGCCGGTCCCCGAGTTCGTGCCGCCCTGCCCTTGCAGCGTCTCTCTGCCTGTCTGAAGAGACTAACCGCACCGCGGTAGCATGGTCAGAGTAGCCCGTTGCCCCAGCCTCCAGTCCAAGCCCTTACTGAATCCCACGAGATGCGTCAAGAGACGCGTAGAGATCCTGACAGTGACGAGGGTTTCCCCTGCAGCCAACTGCCAGGCGGACTAGGCGCGATGCCCTCCGAGGACCTGATCCCGTCCCGGAGTGACCCGGAGGTCATTGCCCTAGCAGTGTCGATGATCAATGGTAACATGAGCGGCCATGCTCACAGCTTAATGCTTAGAGTCCGTGGCGAGGGGTCCTCGCGCCGGAGCACTACGAGCGGAGCCCCCTGGTGAGTCCGTCGGGTGATTGTGTCGGCGATGGCCTTAGGGTTATAAGCCCATCCTTGTTGCGAAGGCCGTAGCCTCCGATTGATTGTGCCCTCGAGGGCCGGAGCCCGTCGGTTGATTATGCTGACGAGGGCCGGAGCCCCCGGTTAAGTGTGCCCACGATGGCCGGAGCCCGTCGGTTGATTGTGTTGGCGAGGGCCGGAGCCCCCGGTTAATTGTGCCGGTGAGGGCATTAGGGTTGTGAGCATATCCCGCGGCGAGGGCCAGAGTCTTGTGAGTTGATTGAGCCGGCGAGGGCTTCATGGTTGCGAGCCCATCCCGCCGCGAGTTTCATTGAGTCGGTGAGGGCTTCGTGGTTGTGAGCCCGTCCCGCCGCGAGTTTGATTGAGCCGGCGACAATGAGCGTCGCGTTACTGAAGATAGCGAGGGTGTGTTGTTGGAGCGAGAAGCCAGTGCCGTGTAGCAAGTTCCCCCCAAGGACAAGGGAGGCCGACCCCCTTCTCAGGGGAGTGGCCGACCCCCTTACAAAGTGGGTGGCCGACCCCCTTCTCAAGGGGGTGGCCGACCCCCTTCTCAGGGGGTGGCCGACCCCCTTCTCAGGGGGGTGGCCGACCCCCTTCTCAGGGGAGTGGCCGACCCCTCGGGGGGGAAATGCACTTTCGATCGCCGTCTGAATGCTTTAAGGCACAGAACGCTTTGACCGAGCAACGATGTTGAGCATCGAAGCGCTTTGACCAAGCAATGATGTTGAGCATGTTTGACTGCCGAGCGGGTGACATGTCATGCCACTGGGGTCTTTTAGTGGGCCCTGGGGTGCGGTCCGGATAGGTTGTGAACATAAGCCCCCTGTGTGTGGGGTGCACGGAGGGGCAACCCGAGCGGGCGCCGCACGCATAAACGGTGTTGGATGCACTCGGCATGGTCATCGCTCAGTGCTTAGAGCCTGCTGCGAGGGTCGGAGCCCCCGGGTGATTGTGCCGGCTACAGCTTTAAGGTTGTGAGTCCATCCCGGTGCGAGGGCCGGAGCCCCGTCGCTTTGATTGAGACGACGATGGCTATAAGGTTGTGAGCCCATCCCGGTGCGAGGGCCGGAGCCCCGTCGCTTTGATTGAGACGGCGATGGCTATAAGGTTGTGAGCCCATCCCGGATGCGAGGGCCGGAGCCCCGTCCCGGATACGAGGGCCGGAGCCTCATCACTTTGATTGAGACGACGATGGCTATAAGGTTGAGAGCCCATCCCGGATGCGAGGGCCAGAGCCCCGTCGCTTTGCTTGAGACGGCGATGGCTATAAGGTTGAGAGCCCATCCTGGATGCGAGGGCCGGAGCCCCATCGCTTTGATTGAGACGGCGATGGCTATAAGGTTGAGAGCCCATCCCGGATGCGAGGGCCGGAGCCCCATCGCTTTGATTGAGACGGCGATGGCTATAAGGTTGTGAGCCCATCCCGGATGCGAGGGCCGAAGCCCCGTCGCTTGATTGAGCAGACGAGGGCCGGAGCCCCCAGTTGATTGTGCCGGCGAGGGCTTTAAGGTTGTGAGCTCGTCCCGCCGCGAGGGGTCTTAGCGCTGGAGCACTTGGAGCGCGTCATAGTAATCCCGGAGGAGATATCTACCTGGCGGGGAGGGAGTTAAAAAGATGTGTCCCGGAGGAGTCGTCTATTCCCGCGGGATGTTGCACACTCCGGAGAGTGGGTCGAAGCATGTTCCACGACCAAGGCAAGGTGCGCATGGTGTGGTGAATGAGTGCGGTGCCCGGTGGGCATGTAACATGATTGTGGTGCACTGGTACGGCGGCTACCGTCGCGAGACAATACCTAGTGCCGAGGCACATATCATGATAACGGTGCATGAGAGTGGCAACGAGTGTCGCCGAGGTCACGTATCATGAGAAGGATGATACTTGGTGCCGGGGGCACGTATGGTGAAAGAGAGATTGTGGGATGGATGTATCAGTGGCGCGGCATATGGGCATGATGACGTGTGAAAGTGCGGTGTGCGGGCGCCGGCGACAAAGGTTGCGGAGATGGTGAAAGGGCGACGAGAGTCGCAGAGGTGTCATGCGGACGCAGGCGACAAAGGTCACGGAGATGGTGTGCTGGCAACGAGAGTCGCAGAGACGTCATGCGGATGCGGGCGACAAATATTGAAGAGATGGTGCGCGGGCGACGAGAGTCGGGGAGCTGGCATACGGACGCGAGTGACGAAGGTTGCGGAGATAGCGCGTGGTGACGAAGGTCACGAAGATGGCGCGCGGGCGCGGCGACGAAGGTCGTGGAGATGGTGCACTGGCGACGAGAGTCATGAAGATGATGCGCTAGCAATGAGAGTCGCACAGCTGGCGCGCGGATGCGGGCGACGAATGTCGTGGAGATGGTAATGAAGGTCGTAGAGATGGTGTCCGGGCGACGAGAGTCCCAGAGCTAGCGCGCGCACGCGGAGGCGGGCGACGAAGGTCGCGGAGATGTTTCCCGGGCGATAGGCGACGAGCGTCGCGGAGAGAGTACATAAGCGCTGGGGACGAGGGTCACGGAGATGGCGCCCGGATGCTAGGAAGGAGGGTCGACGAGACAGCTCCCGGGCGCTGGCGACGAGGTCGCGGAGACGGCACCTGGGCGACGGGCGACGAACGTCGCGAAGACGTGGCCCGGGCGATAGGCGACGAGGGTCGCGGAGAGAGCGCATAGGCGCTGGCGACGAGGGTCGCGAAGACGGCGCCCGGGCGACGGGCGACGAAGGTCGCGAAGACGGTACCCGGGCAACGGGTGACGAAGGTCGCAAAGACGTTGCCCGGGCGATAGACGACGAGCGTCGCGATGCTGTTCGGCCGTCACGAGTGGACGTGTATGGGAAGATGAGGGTGTTGGTGCGATGGGTAAGGGCCGAAGAGAATGGCCGAGGGGGTGGCCTTGAATGACGGTGGCCGAAGGTGGGTGAGGAGGCCGAGGCCAAAGGTGGTGGGCTGAAGGGTGGTCGGCGAGGTGGTTGGGTCGGCCAGGGGGGTCGCGGGGGTGGTGGGGGTAAAGGAGGTGGCTTGGTGGTGAGAATGGCCAAAAAGATGAAAGGTAGGGGCTGTCGCGCGCTGTCAGCGGGCTTACGGGGTCGGGGAGAGGAAAGAGAGATGGGGGGTCGGGATAGCAGCGGGGGTCGGCGGGATGGTGGTGTCGGGGTCGCAGGGGGGGTCGGCGGAGAGAGTGGCCGAAACAACAAGAAAATGAGGCCGAAGGGGAAGAGGGGGTCGGCTGCGATGGCGCCGCGGGGGCTGCCGCGGGTGGTGAGGGTCGCCGGGGGAGGCGCGACGCCGGCTAGGGTCGGCCGGCCGAAGGTGAAGGCTGAGATGGCGGTGTGGCGCAAGGAAAGAGAAGGAAAAGATTAGGGTTTCTGGGATACAGGTTGGTTCGGGTGTGCGGGTTGACCCGCTTGGAAGCTGAATGAAGAGGGGAAAATGGGGCGGGGCAGGAGCGGGTCGGGCCACCGCGGGTGGGTTCTGCCCCTTCTTCATTTGCTGTTTGACTTGGAAAAAGAAAGAGAAATGCATTTTTTTTTTTTTTTGTGTTTTAAATTAGCATTAGGGGGGATGATAATTTTTTATAAAGAATTAGTTTCTAGTGAAAGGGAGAGAAAGAGGGAGGTTGGAGAGATCAAAATTTTTGTTGAAAAATTTTCTAAGTGTTGGAAGGAGCACCAGAGGGTGAAAAATTTTGTGAAAATTATTCTAAGTGTGGAATAAGGATGGAAGGGTGATGACCCAACCACGAGCATATAGGGTGCGAGGGAAGTTCGAAAAAAAATTGAAGTGTTGAGAAAAAATTTCAAGTGTTGAGGATTTTGCTAAGGGTTGAGGTGGAGCAAGGGTGCCGAGGGAAGTCGCAAAGGGTGATGACCTGACCGCGAAAAATGAAGAAAATTTTCTAAGTGTTGAAAAGTGGATAGGGTGCCGAGCGAAGCCGCGGGGGTGGTGACCCGACCGCGAAAAATGAGGAAAAAGTGTTGAAAATAAAAGGAAAAGGGCATGGGGTGGCGATGTGACTGCGACCACAAGGGGTTGAGATAAGAGGGAGGGGGGACTTAGGATGGCGGGCAGGTATGAACGACCGACTAAGTCACGGAGGCGATAGATAGCGTGGCTCGAGCCACCCCGCGCACCACGTACCAAGTTGATGTAATGTGAGGCGGAAGGGGTTAGGAAGTGGTGAAGCCCCCCAAAGGAGTGGGAGATGGCACCAAGGGTGGTGCCAGAAGACTTGTGCAAGAGCAATATAGCGATATGTCACCAGGGGGTCCAAAGTATTGATTGTCCGTCAAATTGTTGGTCCCCGAGTTTGTGCCGCCCTGCCCTTGCAGCGTTTCTCTGCCTGTCTGAGGAGACTGACCACACCGCGGTAGCATGGTCAGAATAGCCCGTTGCCCCAGCCTCCAGTCCAAGCCCTTACTGAATCCCACAAAATGCGTCAAGAGACGCGCGGAGATCCTGATAGCGGTGAGGGTTGCCCCAGCAGCCAACTGCCAGGTGGACTAGGCGCGATGCCCTCCGAGGACCTGCTCCCGTCCCGGAGTGACCCGGGGGTCATTGCCCTGGCGGTGTCGATGATCAATGGTAACATGAGCGGCCATGCTCACAGCTCGATGCTCAGAGTCCATGGCGAGGGGTCCTCGTGCCAGAGCACTACGAGCAGAGCCCCCTGGTGAGTCCGTCGGGTGATTGTACCGGCGATGGCCTTAAGGTTGTAAGCACATCCTTGTTACAAAGGCCGGAGCCTCCGGTTGATTGTGCCCGCGAGGGTCGGAGCCCGTCGGTTGATTGTGCTGGCGAGGGCCGGAGCCCCCGGTTGAGTGTGCCCGCAATGGCCGGAGCCCGTCGGTTGATTGTGTTGGCGAGGGCCGGAGCCCCCGGTTGATTGTGCCGGTGAGGGCATTAGGGTTGCGAGCACGTCCCGCGGCGAGGGCCAGAGTCTTGTGAGTTGATTGAGCTGGTGAGGGCTTCATGGTTGCAAGTCCGTCCCGCCGCGAGTTTGATTGAGTCGTGAGGGCTTCGTGGTTGCGAGCCCGTCCCGTCGCGAGTTTGATTGAGCCGGCGACAATGAACGTCGCGCTACTGAAGATAGCGGGGGTGTGTTGTTGGAGCGAGAAGCCAGTGTCGTGCAGCAGGTTCCCCCCCGAGGACAAGGGAGGCCGACCCCCTTCTCAGGGGAGTGGCCGACCCCCTTACAAAGTGGGTGGCCGACCCCCTTCTCAGGGGGGTGGCCGACCCCCTTCTCAGGGAAGTGGCCGACCCCTCGGGGGGGAAATGCACTTTCGATCGCGGTCTGAATGCTTTAAGGTGCGGAACGCTTTGACCGAGCAACGATGTTGAGCATCAGAGCGCTTTGACCGAGCAATGATGTTGAGCGTGTTTGACTGCCGAGCGGGTGGCGTGTCGTGCCACTGGGGTCTTTTAGCGGGCCCTGGGGTGCGGTCCGGATAGGTTGTGAACACATTATATACATTTTTTGTCTTCATAACTTTGAGAGCTCACATAAGAAAGTAAATATGTAACTCAATTATATTAATAAATAGAGCCGCTATATAGCTAGACTTGATCATAATTTTGATAAACTTTGAGGTAAAAGTATACATGGAATTAAATTTTCATGTGAATAATCATATTGTGCTAAAAGTATACTTTTTAATTAAAAGTAGCACCAAACACTACAAGTTTACAAGTAAACGCGTAAGTTGCTCTTGTTGATCGTTTAGATAATTCATAATTTTCAATAACCTGTAAAATACAGAATCGTAGCTTGACTCATGCTAATTACCTGACGATTTGATCACACGCGATTTGATAACATGGTGCAATCTCGTCTATGCTAAAATGAATACACTTGTTTTACATCATGATGATGATAAAGTTGCTCGAGATGGTCCATTGCAGTTTGCACATCATAAAACAGTTGATAAAATATCAAGGATAAACCTCAATGATAGATCTTAAACCCAGGATCGGAGCGATCTTATAGTCACTAAAGCCAGCATCGAGGAAGAGCTTTTCCCACTCTTTCCCGTTTCTCTCTCTTCCCGTGACCAAAGCCATCATCAGCATATCGAAGCAGAGTTGGGTTTCAGTTGATTCTGCATCTTCTTTCTGGTTATCCAACACTATGTCTATAACAATCACCTTTCCTGCCTTTCCCTTGCATGGGATTGCCTCTTTGCAAAGCTTCAGTATCTTTAGGCACTTCTCATCATTCCAGTCATGCAAAATCCACTGCTAATTGTCATTTGCCACTCATGTTAGAATTCTTCCAACAAAAGTTAAGAGAGGTTTGGAAAACAATTACAAAGAAAGCTGGTTAAAGTGGCTTTTTACTTCTGGGGCTATAAAAGTAGCACCAGAAGTATTCTAGAAGTAAAATTTTAGAAGGTTTCTAACACTCGTGGCGTGTTTTCATCATGGTTCTTGTAGATTCAAAAAATGTTTTTACCGTCCAGCTAGAAAAATATTTAGTAGTATCGCGAAGCTTGTAAGATATTGAATTTACACACTTCCGTTCAATCGCAACAGAACATAATTTGAATCCAAGTTGATTAACAGTGGATAAACCAGATTAAAAGCCACGGAGACACTGGGGAAACGGGGACTTAATCTTAGGCTACAAACAAGCCGTTGTTTAATGAAATATATACAAGCCTGTCTATAGGTTTCCTTTGTTGGGCGGGTATTTTTAGTTTGTCTACGGGTTCTGTTCCCAGTAACACAGCTGGGCATGCCCTTCTAAAACCTGGTCATACGGCATTTGTAAAACCTGATCTAGAGAAAAGAAACTATAGACAGAAGAAAATCCTTTGCGTAACAGTCGCAATACATGATTTCTCTCCCTAGTCAAATCTTATGCAGAAGCTAAAGACAACAAATTTCACAACAGACGTACCTTAAGTAGAACAGCATCTGCACAAGGAATTGCCTCAAACATATCCCCTGCAACAAACTCCAAGTTGTCACTCCCTTGCAAGTCCGCCACCACATGCGGTAGCTCTAACACGCTACACTTCATGGGTGGGAAGGCATCCGCGATGGCCTTGGCCACCGTCCCGTTACCTCCACCAACATCCACCAATGAATTTAACCCCTCAAACACTCCTGCACATTCTTTAATGACCATGCTCGTTATCAACCTCGCGTCACTAGCCATGGCATCGTTAAATAACTTGTTTAGCCCCGGTTCATGCCCAGCATAGTCCCAAAATGTCCTCCCGTGAGCCATTTCAAATGGCGTTTTATGGTCATTTTGGAACCATTCACTCATAAAATGGAACGGATCTGTCAAGATCGGATCGAGCATGGCTAGCAAAAATGGTGCAACGCTAAAGGGGTCGTCTTTAAGCAGGAGACGCGAAGCCGGTGTGAGGGCATAACCTTCTTCTTCTTCTCCATTTTCAAGAGTCTTTTGCTTTGTGAAGAAGCCGGAGTGAATCAAAATGCGCATAAGGCGGTAGATGCAAGGGGCTTTGGCGTTGTTGATGGGTAGAGCCTGAACCAAGTCAGGGAGTGACATGGGTTTGCCATGATTGTGGATGATGTCTGGTATGCCTAGTTGAACTGCACATTTGAGGGACATAGAGTTTATGAAGTTGAAAATGTGGTTCCATATGTGAGCTTGAGAAGAAAGTAGCTCACTAGCCTGCACACCTATAGGCAAATCCATCTATTTCTTATCAAACATTACAATATGTTCCCCTATATATACTAACCTAGCGTTTCGATAGAGGCAATGCCTGTGCAAACACATGTTATAATTTTACTCGGTGATACACATAAAGGTAGAAAAACACAATGGATAAGTGTTGCAAATAATGAAGAGATATAGCAAAAATCGTGAGAGTAGGAGAGCAGAAGGAGGTAGGTTTAGATTTGAAATCACTTTAATGATCATTGGACTCCCTCCGAACACATAATTTGATCCATTCTTTTTTTGCATGCTGATTAAGGATTTAAGTAATATATAGTTTGTTTTTCATTCTACACTTTAGAGAGAGGAGGGGAAGAAAGTGGGCCAAGAGAGAGAAAATGAATTAGTGAAGTGTTAAATATGGAGAGAGAAATGAATAAAAAGTGTAAGGAAGTGGGTAAGGAGAGAAAACAAGTTGATGGAGATTTAGGCGTGGAGAGAGAAATAGATTAAACAAAGTATAAAAAGGGTAAATATGTAAAAGTAGCTATAAAATCTTTCTTAATTTGGAAATGAACAATTTTTGTGGAATGGTACAAAAAAGAAAATTGATCAAATTATGTGGAACAGAGAGAGTACTATTTTAAAAGATGGGAGTTATATTTTTTAAAGGTAGAATAAAGTGTACAGTTGAAAGATAAAAAAAAAACTGCACCAGGTGGTCCCCTTTATAACACTATAGATGTCCACTCTAAGATGGTATACTTTGGCAATTTTTATAGATTTATGTTCTAAACATGTTAGTTGATCACAAAAAGAGATTTTGAAAAAAAGGATGATCAATAAACTTGAAAAGTATGATTTGCAATTATTTTATGGTCGTAAGCGTGCATACGTTTGTGTATAACAGGGATCTGCGATATGCGAGTTTGGCTATTATGTCATGTATATGGTATCATAATTTTTGTCTTTAGTTGCAACCTTACAATAGCATAAGAGCTTATTTTAGTTAACACTAGCTTTTGAAGCACCGGCGTAATATCTGTGCAAAAATAAATTATGGTTTTGCTTCGTGGATACATCAGCTGCGAGCAAGGGGATGACCACCTCCGGTAGTTGTATGAGATACATAAAAAAAAAAACTCCCCTTGTTGAACACCTAAATTGACTAATTGGTCTACACTTCAATTGTCCCCTCTATATACGTGAACTATTTTGGACTTAGTAGATTTAATAAGATAGCTACAATCTTTGAGATATTGCTCAGGGGGGTGGAATCGGTTGTTGGTTTCCAAAATAAAGTCCTTGGCTGACTGAGTAGTCAGTTTCAATGGTCACATCAATCAAATCCAGATTTTTTTTTTATCATTGTTGCTCCTTTTAGAATGTTATGTGGTTCTGCTTCAATGGCACTGGAAATAGGAGTATAGCCGTAGAATCCTCCGATCCATTCACCTCCACACTTTCGCATCAGTCCTCCAAAGCCAACGGACGTATCACCTTTTGCACATTCATCCACATTTAGTTTCCAAGTACCTTCCATAGGAAAACATTACAAAATTAGTCTCCGAGTTTTAGTATTATTTTTATCCTCCCTGTGGAAGGTGTTATGACCCGAACCCACGGGTAGGCCCGTGAGCTAGGCACGTGACCGGCCGCAGACCCAATAGACTCCAACCGAGGGCTCTGCCAGGCCTTACTACAATCCTGTGACTCCAAAAATAATTCTAATTTACGGACCTCCAAAAATTCGAATAAAACTCTCATTACATGGCTTTAAAACTTATAAAGAAAACTCGAGGAGACCTAAGCTCCTTACATCAGTTAAAGCATAACGAAAATTAACATAGACTAAAAATGTTCGAATAATGGACACTCATTATTCTAAAAGTTCTCTCCAGGCACTACTCTCCCGTGTGGCTCATACGGCTCCGCTTCCCTTAAGTCGTCACCTGAAAAGTAAGGAATGAGCGAAAGCCCAGCAAATACACCAGCCATGTTCCTAAAATAAGTTTGAAATTTCTAAAACATGCCATGGATTTTCTTTCAACAATTCAAACATTCGATCATTGTCATTCTTAAAACCTTTTCCAAATACATATACACATATATATATAAAGATTCAAAAAGAGGATTTTCAAATATGAGTACGATCATCGTTAATTACATTCACATCAAACACATATTTTTCTTTCGTTAGGTATGTTGCGGTCAGCGTACGAGCCCCCCTGACTAGGGCCCGAAATCCCTCCTACACCCGGGATAAAATTTGTGGACGCATGGGCGAACCACCAGCCACAGTACTGTGCATCAACGTACAAGCCCCGTTGACCGGGGCCCGAAATCCAACATTCCCCCGTTGGATATGGGGCACAACAACCAAGTCGAGTTTCATAGCTCATTTCACATGTACTCAGAAAAATTCTATGACTCACACAACATTCCATGGCATTCTTTCAAATTACGTTTCTCATCAAATACTTTAGAAATAAAACATATGCAGAATAAAACTTTAAACTTCAAATGATCAAATCATAAATACATATTATAGGTTTTGCAAATAAGTATACGGAGGAACATGACAGGGGTACTTACCTCGCTCAAAATCTGTTTCTGGTATTTGCTCAAATGCCGGCCCTAGCTCTTCACTATCAAAACCTAAATAACAAATCATACAGATGTCATTTATTGACGCTCGGGCACGTTTAGGTATTATATTTCTTTTAGATGAGTAAACTTTACCCAACCATCCCCCGACTTATGTATAATTACATATTCACACTTTGTCTGAATCTATTCAGAATAGGTCATTAGAAATAATTTAGTAACTATCGTGACAATGAAGCGTTACGCTAAAACCGCTGAGGCGCTACGCCGTTAACATAGTAAACGACCTTAAAATATTTCGAAACTTTAGAAACTACCTTATCTTAGCTACATAAGATTATTGCAGGAGTTTCAGAATTTAAAAACTTAGTTTACTATTCTATAATACACTAACGTCTCTATCACGAATAAACTTAGTTAACATGCTTTCCGAGCACCGAAAAATCTAAATTTTTTACTGTGTGTAGGTTTTGAAAAATAAACCTAAGTTACTTCTTTGAGTTTTGCCCAAAAGATTTTCTAGGTATATTTTAAAAATTCGAAAGGGAACTGCTGGAATAGGATACCTTTTTAGCAACACTTTTAAGCTCAATTTTAAGCTCAAATCTTTTCCCTCTCTTTTTGAAATCATTTTCTTCATCATGCACTCAGAAGTCTCTCTACCCAAATCCTTCATATATTTACATTATCTATTCACAGATTCAATACACACACATGTTATATATATAAACCTACACGTAATATTCACTACACACAACTAAGATTTCCTCCATTCCCTCACACTGCTCACAGCAATATCCATTTGTCTTGTGGTAGCCCTGTAGCTACTTCTTCCTCCTCATGGCAGCTTCATCTTTCCTCTCACATACATGCAACATCATCATACTTACAGGTCACAACCAATACACACTCATGCCACACCCATATGCATCTCACTCCTCACGGTTACTCTCTTCTCACGGCTCATTCACACAGTGCACACCACTTCTGCACACTCGCCGTTCCACTCCTGCACACACACATATCTACACTATAACACATACCTTGATACATGCACCACTTTTCCCATCTTCTCCCTCACATAACTCATTCACGCACAGCCCACACATCATTCGTAAACATGGGTACACAATTTCACCCACACCCAGATGTCATCACGGCAGTCCTCACCATGCACCAGGCTGCCTATGACAGCTTCTCTTTCCATCTCTTTTCCGCTTCATTGCACACACCACGCACGCACACTTTGGCTGTCACTATGGCAGCCCTTCTTCGCCTCTCCATGCCTGCTTTCGTGCTCCCTTTAGTAACCTATGGTTGCGCCGGAATATATATACTAACGACAACCTTAATCTCACGGCCCTTAACCCACCAAAACAATTCCGTAGGTGCAAAGTCACAGCCACCATGGCTGTGACTTGCTTAACCGTCCATACAGTGGCTTCCGTGGCACCACATACACAGCACTATGAATCCAAAACCTCACAACCCAATACCCACGATGCACAAAAACACATAACATACGCTAATCCCTGCAAACATTGAGCCCTCTCGCACACGTACAGTAGTAACCACCTCACAAAGCCACCAGGCTTCTCTTCACGCATACTCAAGCGGCAGATCCATAACGTAGAGACAATACCACTTATATGATTTATACGCATTAGAATTATCATAATAAGGTGAAGAGGCTTACTGAAATCTGTCGAAACCCTTCTTTTCTCTCTTTCTCTGCCGCTGCTCCACGCCCTTCTCCTTCAGTCGCTCTCCGAAATCTTGTTAGGAGAAATTAGGGTCGGCTGCTAAAGAATATCATGCTTATATATAACCCGAATCCCTAATTGGGCAAAGACAAGAAAAACCCTCTCACCCTTTGGTCGCTAAAACTTCTTAACCGAATTTAATAACTTAAAAAAATGGTCCTACAATAAATCTTTATGATAATTTATGTGTTAGAAAATTATCAACGAGTTATTACGCTATCATGTTTGTCAAAACATCGCTAATATTAAAAGCATCGATATTTTAAATAACTTGTCGCTAATATACATCAGTCAAAATCCATAATATCTGCTATCGTTAAATTTTTCTTATGATTCTAAAATTGTCGCTAAAGATCATCATTATAATGCTCCCCAAATTCGTCGCTAAAAACTCAAAAGAACATTACTCTTAGAAACTGTTGCTAAAGTAATAATAACCGGTTAAGCCTAGGTTCGGGGTATTACAGAAGGCTTTTTCCATTTCTTCTACAAAGTTTAGCACATTTTCTCGCGATATATCCGGCTGTATGAAAATCTTCTCTATGCTTTCTCTATTTCTCTCTCTTAATATTTGCCAAAGAATAGCATAAAACATATATGTCCAGTATACGTCTCTAAATCTGACATTTCCTTTCTTTTGGAGGTTTTTCCTCAACCAATCCCTCAAATTCAGGTTTTCTTCTTCTTCTAGTTGACTGTAGGCAAACATCTTCCTCCGTAATCCCTTGCCTTTGGGGCAGAATCTAATAATATGTTCAATGGTCTCATCATCAGCATGAGAGCATCTAGCACAGCTTCCATCCTGAGTTATGTTTCTAGAAGCACGCAGGCTGTTAGAAACAATTTTCTGATGTAAAACAAGCCATCGAAACAGTATCATTTTGAAAGGAATCTTAATTTTTCAAATCCATTTCCAGTCATTTCCAAGATGAATATTGTTCTACCTGTCTAAAGCTAAAGTATAAGCACCGGAAATAGAGAACTCACAATGCCTAAGAGCACTTCAACAGAAACAGTCTTCACTCACCTCTTCTCTAGGGAGATAGATTTTGGTTATTTCCTTATGCCAATCATGGTTAACTACGTAGGAAAGGATTTTATTATGGTCTGAACGATTTTTGTTGATAAACTCTTTTACCTTGAAATTGTAATCATCCCTGGCCTCCTCCCCATTTATAGGACCTTCTCCACACCACTAATCTTGCTAAAAGTTAATCTTGTCTACAATGTTAACAATTCATTTCATACCTTTTAGGAGAATGTGTTTGCTTTTGAAAATTCTCCTCCAAATGTGAGAACTTTTACTTGTCATGGTCCAGTCCATAGGGTTGTCACTTTTGACGTACTTATGTCTCTAAACCTTTGTTCACAACCTATTCTGGTCGCAACCAAAGGCCCACTGTGGTCGTACTTTGCATGACACGTTCGCACAAGCAACAGTCATTTTCAACGCTCACAACCGGTCAGAGCATGCACACTCAAGTCACGTGCACTTCTCACTTTCATTACGTGACTTTGTCACCAAGAAACTCATCATCGTGCGACGCCGCATCACACTTCGACCGTCGCACTTCGCACATTGTTCGTCAATGCGCCATGGCACTTACCCAAGAAGGTTGACCTTGGCCTCCCCCTTGGGGTCGGCCTCGACCTTGGCCTCCCCCTTGGGGTCGGCCTCGACCTTGGCCTTCCCCTTGGGGTCGGCCTCGGCCTCCCCCTTGGCGTCGGCCTCTGCCTTCCCTTGAGGTTGGCCTTGACCTCCCCCTATGGGTTGGCCTTGGACTTCCCATATGGTTTGGCCTTTGGTCTCCATACTTAACACCTTCACTCCTCTTCAAGAAACCTTGCATCCTCCGCGACCCCCGTCGCCCATCGTCCGGACGTCATCTCCGCGACCCCCGTCGCCCGTCATCCGGACGTCATCTCCGCGACCACGTTGCCCAGACTTTACTCCATGACCCCAGTCACCCGGACGTCACTCTGCGACCCCGTCACCCGACGTCCGGGCGTCATCCTCCAACACTTCGCCGCGCCCGTGTGCCGCGCCGCGGATACAGCCGTGCCCCCAAGCTCTCTGTCACACTACCGTGCCCCCGACACCAGACGCACTCTGTCGCGCCTATGCGCCACCATTGACACAAACATGCCCCCGGCACATTACGCACTCCGTCACGCCCATGCACTGCGCCATTGACATAGACGTGCCCCCGGCACCGTACTCACTTCATCGCGCCCATGCACCATAATCATGTCATCATGCCCCCGGGCACCACACTCATTCATCACACTATGCGTACCTTGCCTTGGTCATGGAACATACTTAGACCCACTCTCTGGAGTGTACATCACCCGCGGGGATAGGCGACTCCTTCGGGACACTATCTCTACCATAGAGCTCTTCAACTCCCCTTCCGCCAGGTAGACGGCTCCTCCGAGATGCTACCTCGGCCAGTCGGGTAGACGGTACCTCCGGGATGCTACCTTGACTCGCTCCGAGTGCTCTGGCATAAGGACTCACCCGCGGGGATAGGCGACTCCTCCGGGACACTATCTCTGCTAGGGAGCTCTTCAACTCCCCTTCCGCCAGGTAGACGGCTCCTCCGGGATGCTACCTCGGCCAGTCGGGTAGACGGCTCCTCCGGGATGCTACCTTGACTCACTTCGAGTGCTCCGGCACAAGGACTCACCCGCGGGGATAGGCGACTCCTCCGGGACACTATCTCTGCCATGGAGTTCTTCAACTCCCCTTCCGCCAGGTAGACGGCTCCTCTAGGATGCTACCTTGACATGCTCTGAGTGCTCCGGCACAAGGACTCACCCGCGGGGATAGGGGACTCCTCCGGGACACTATCTCTACCAGGGAGCTCTTCAACTCCCCTTCCGCTAGGTAGACGGCTCCTTCGGGATGCTACCTTGGCCAGTCGGGTAGACGGCTCCTCCGGGATACTACCTTGACGCGCTCCAAGTGCTCCGGCATAAGGACTCACCTGCGGGGATAGGCGACTCCTCTGGGACTCTATATCTGCTAGGGAGCTCCAAGTGCTCCGGCACGAAGACTCCCCTTCCGCCAGGTAGACGGCTCCTCCGGGATGCTACCTCGGCCTACGGAATAGGCGACTCCTCCAGGACACTATCTCTGTCAGGGTGTCTACGTGACTGGCCTACGTGCTCCGGCACTAGGGGCTTGCGTCGGCACCCCTAGGGACTATGACCCCCGGGTCACTCCGAGACGGGAGCAGGTCTTCGGAGGGCATCGCGCCTAGTTCACTTGGCAGTTGGGCGTCGGGTCTTCCCCACCGCTGCCAAGCCTGTGGGACTCCGCAAAGGCTTGGATTTGAGGCTAGATCAAGGGGGTTCTCTGGCCACACCGATGCGGTGGGAGCCAGTATTTCTCAGACAGACAGAGCGACGCTGTGCGGGGCAGGCCGGATGAATATGCAATCTGACAGTCCATGGAGCACCGGCACCCGTGGACCCTCTGGTGACGTGTCACTCCCAGGGAACGCCACGTGTCGGTTAATGACATCATCATCTCAATCTCTATAAATAGAGGTCTTGAGAATTCATTTGGGACACAAGATAAAAGGTTGGACATTTTCAGGACTTCTTCTTCACTCTCTCACATTTTCACTTTCTCACTTTCTCACTCGAGAATCCTAGAGAGAGAAACATACAGGACCCTGACTTTGGACCTAAGCATCGGACTGTGACTGTCGTCGTATATTCATCCGGCGCTATCGCCCTCGCAGCACTGCCACCCTCAAGCTCTATCTGGGAAGCCCTTGGTCTCTGCCCTTGTTCCACCCTTGTTGTGTTTCACATCAACATACTTGGAAGCTGACTCGGACTGCAGCCTTTGTGGCACCTCCACGTAAGTACGAACCCACTTTCCTTGGCATCATTTTGGCGACTCTGCTGGGGAGGTGAGCATCATACTACAGTCTGTCTACCTTTCGCACTCAGTCTCCATGCCTAGACAACAAAAAGTTACGAGGGCTGCCAGCCAGGGCCTTATCCATGCCGTGCAAGAGGAGGATCACCTCGGCGAACAAGAAGGGACTAGTGCTATGCGTCTCCAAGACCAGCCACAAACTACCGCACCTGATATAGAAGTTGCAGTCAATGCGGCCATCCAACAGTTTTTGCCCACTATAGCCACTCTTATGACAGCCATCTTAGAAATGCAAAAATCAATCCAAGTCTTGACTTCACAATCACCGACTTCCCGAAGCCTTAGAGCTCTGCACCCTGTACCCATTACTCACCCCGTGTCATCCCAACCTGCAGGTTTGGCCCCTCCTGCTCATATCCAACCTTCAAGGCCTAGGCTAGTTTTGGACACTGCTCAGGTCCCAGTGTCGCGACCACCGCTACCTTGGTCCTTCGGGCCCTCGACAGTAGGACTCGCGGCACTTCAGCCCCCGGCACCACGCCTTGCCCTTGCTCAAAGCACTTCAGAGACTCACGAATCAATTGAGATAGTGCCTAACCCGAACATAACTAGTCGAAACCTAAACACAAGTCATTCCCCCGGCTTACTCCAATCGACCTTTCCTGACGACCGGCCTCCAGCAGCTGACACTACCCATCTGCAAACCATGCCCCAACAAGTTGCTCACCACCACCAACCCCTCTCTACCATCGTCATCCCCTCAATGCCTCAGGTTGCACCGTCTGGGGGCTCTGGTGCTCGGATCATCACGACAGGGCACAAAACCTCACATGCGTCGTACGTCACCAAGCATGACCTTGATGCCCTCCTTCACCGTCTCAAGCGGTCATCCTTACCCCACTCCCCCTCTAAGCTGTCAGGTCATGCTCCCTACTTTGGTAGCCTCGCTACTAAGCCATACCCTGTCAAGTACAAGCAACCATCCTTTACCTTGTTCAACGGAAAAAAAGGCAACGCCCACGAGCATCTCACCTGTTTTGCTGGCTCCCTCGAGCACTACGGGGAAGACGACACTTTGAAGCTTCGGGAATTTCACAAGTCCCTGACTGGCCTCGCCTACTCTTGGTATCATCAGATTCCTGACAGTACTATCAACTCATGGCCTGACATGGTCCAGCTCTTCCTTGACAAGTTTCACTATGAGGCAGAACGTGTGACCATCGTTGACATTGCCGGGATCCACCAGAATTTCGGGGAAGACCTCAACACCTATGTTACGTGATTTCATCACAAGTGCTTGGAATGCACTGACTTCAGCAAAGATGAAACCCTTGTACCCATTTGCATCAAGAACATGAAGGACACCTACAGGGTCTACCTTGAAAACCTCCAGCTTCGGTCTTGGGGACATCTCAAGGAAGCTGCACAACGCACCTATGACTCGGTCGGTCCGTCAAAGACCTCAAAGCCCCAACCTCATATTGCCGTGGCTGCGACGATGGAAGCAGCTAGTAACGACAACAACAACCGCAAGCGTCAGTCCCAAGGAAAGGACGGGTGCCCTGACAAGAGAGGGCAGCCAATGCCTGCCCCGGAATACCCGTGTGACTTGAAGATTGTTAAAACTCTCCTCGAGACATGGATTGACGACAATGCCATAACCCTACCCAATGCCGACACTGAACCTACCCTGGAAGACTTAGCCCATCCCAACTACTGCCCCTATCATCGGAAGATCGGTCATGGCCTCAAGTTGTGCAGGGGCCTCAAGTTTGTCTTCGCTGGCAAGATTGCGTCCGGAGAGCTCAAACTCTAAGTATGGGACATAAGGGCATGCCTTAATGCATTTTCCACACTCGTAATTTTTTCGTTCATTTTGCAAGTTTCCATGTACGTCATACCCATGTATCAAGGCATGTTGCCTATCCTTCATTATCAATGAAGTTACATTTTCAGACTTAGAAAATTTTCAAGTTATATTGCTCTTGCACAAGTCTCTTGATATCACCATTCATGCCATCACCACTCCCTTGGGGGCTTCACCCCTTCCCAATCCCTTCGGCCTCACATTGCAACGACTTGGTACGTGGTGCGTGGGGTGGCTCGAACTGCACTACTACGGTTGCATCATTATCCTTCATTTACTTTTCTTGACACTTAGAAACAAAATTCATTTTTTTCGCAACCGGTCATCGATGATCATCCTCAGTGATCTCCCTCAGCATCCTTGTCTCAGCACAACACTTAGAAAAAACTGGTCATCGATGATAATCCTCAGTGGTCTTCCTTGGCATCCTTGTCTCAACACAACACTTAGAAAAAAATATCATTTTTTTCGCAACCGGTCATTGATGATCATCCTCAGTAGTCTCCCTCCGCATCCTTGTCTCAACACAACACTTAGAAAAAATTTCATTTTTTTTGCAACCGGTCATCGATGATCATCCTCAGTGGTCTCCCTCGGCATCCTTGTCTCAGCACAACACTTAGAAAAAATTTCATTTTTTTCGCAACCGGTCATCGATCACCACCCTCAACGGCCTCCCCTTAGCATCCTTGCCCGAACTCAAAAAAAAAAATTCAACACTTAGAAAAAATTTTAAAATTTTCATCTTCCCCATTACTCCTCACATTCATGCTCTCATCACTCATTCTATACCTTCATCTTCCTCTCCTCCCTCACCATCCAACACCCCATCACCCTTTCCCCACTTCATAAACAACTTCTCTCTTTCTGATGGAAAAGCTTCATTCTTCTCCCATCCCTTTTTCTCTCACTCTCATTTTGCAAATTGTGAAAATCTTCTTGGGGGCTCCCTCTTTAGGGCTGTTCCAAAAAATAAAAAATAAAATTTATTATTATTATTTTATTTGAATTACAAAAAAAAAAATCTGACTAACCCTACCCGCGAACCCGAACTGACCCGCGCGCCCCCGACCCGCGCTTTTCTTCTCCCTCCCAAACCTTAATTTTTCTAAACCCTAATATTTTCCCCATCTCTTTCTCTTCTCTTCATGCGCCGCCCAGCCCCCTTGCGGTGCCGCCAAGCACTTCGGCCTCCTGAAGCGCCTCTCCCTTCCGCCGCCGACGGTCCTCAGCCTCGCTCCCACCTTCCTCTCTCCTCCCTTCTCTTCCCCGCCCCTCCTCCCCCATCGGCCTCGCGCCGCAGCACCCCGCCACCGCCCCCCCCCCCCCCCCTTCTTCCCCCTTCATTTTTTCCCCTCCTTCGGCCTCGGCCTCCCCAACCCCCTCCCTTAGGCCGACCCCAACCCCCTCTAGGCCAACCCCGCCCCCCACTCCTTCCCCCTCCCTCTCATCTCTTCCCCCCGCCCCTCGCCCACCCGCGGCAAGCCGCCGTCGACCCCGAGCTTCTTCTTCTTTCTTCTTCTCAACACCCCCATTTCCCCTTCTTCCTTCTCCCTCTCCCCATTCCCCCTCGGCCTCGGCCCCCCTCCCCCCCTCTACCCTTCCCCTTTCCCCCTCGCCTACAACCCCGCCTGCGCCATGCGGCCTCAGCCTCGCGGCCTTGGTCGACCGGTCTTGGCACTCCCTCTCCACCGTCCCTCATCCCGCCCCTCGGCCTCGCGCCGCCGTGGCTGCCCACCCTTCCCCTTCATCTCCTCTCACATGTCCCCATTTCAACCTTGCTTCCCTTCACCCATGCCGAGGCCGACCATCACGCCACACCCAAGGCCGACCCCCCCCCCCCCTCAACCTTCCGCCCTCCCCCTCCCCCCCTCCTTCACCTTCAGCCACCTTTTTTGGCCTTCCCAAAGCCATGGTCATCATATTCAAGAACCTCTCCATAACTTCTTCCCCTTCACCACCTTCGATCTGCACACCTTCCCCCGCGGCCAACCTTCAACTCTAACGCATAACCATCATCCATGCCTAATGCGGCCTCTATCACCAAGGCTACTCTTCGGCCTCATACCACACCAAGGTTTACCCTCCAAACTTCGGCCTACACACATTTACCCAATGACCGAGCCCCGACATCCAAGGCCGGAAACTTCAAAAAAATAAAAATAAATAATTTTTTTTTGCAACATAGACCGACGTGCATTGCCCGCGCACATGCACCCGTCGCGGACTGCCCCCGCATCGCGACGTCCGACCGCGCCCTTGTCGCGCCCTTCATGACGATATCCCTCGACATCAACATCCTTGGTAGATGGTCCGCGAGGTAGCTCGAACCACCTACTCCAACTCATTATTCGACACTCGTCATCCCTCGCCCGGGCACCGTCTCCGTGACGCCCGTCGCCAGTGCCCATGCGCCATCTCCGTGACCCCCGTCGCCAGCGCCCGTGTGCGGTCTCCGCGACGCTTGTCGCCCATCACCTGGGTGATGTTTCCGCGACACTCGTCGTACGTCGTCCGGGCGCCGTTTACATGCTCGCGCCCCTGCGCCCTATCATCGTGCCTTTGTCTCAACCCCAAGCATTCCAAGCTTTCGTAGGTAGTGCACGAGGTGGCTCGAGCCACCTACTCTTCATCATCATGCATTGACGACGTCAGCGCTACACTCCGGCCAAACAAAAATAAAATCTTGCTAAGTATTTATGCATGTCGTGCCCGCTCGGGTTGCCCTTCTGCGCACACCACACGCAGAGGGCTTATGTTCCCAACCTATTCTGGTCGTACACAAAGGCCCACTGTGGTCGCACTTTGCATGACACGTCCGCACAAGCAACAGTCATTTTCAACGCTCACAACCTGTCAAAGCATGCACACTCAAGTCACGTGCACTTGTCACTTTCATTACGTGACTTTGTCACCAAGAAACTCATCATCGTGCCACGCCGCATCACGCTTCGACCGTCGCACTTCGCACGTTGTCCGTTGATGCGCCATGGTACTTGCCCAAGAAGGTTGGCCTTGGCCTCCCCCTTGGGGTCGGCCTCGGCCGTCCCCTATGGTTTGGCCTTCACCTCCCCCTATGGGTTGGCCTTGGACTTCCCCTATGGTTTAGCCTTTGATCTTCATACTTAACACCTTCACTCCTCTTCAAGAGGTCTTGCATCCTCCGCGACCCCCGTCGCCCGTCATCCGGACGTCATCTTCGCGACCCCCGTCGTTCGAACGTCATCTCCGCGACTACGTCGCCCAGACTTCACTCCGCGACCCCAGTCGCCTGGACATCATCTCCGCGACCACGTCGCCCAGACTTTACTCCGTGACCCCAATCACCCGGACGTCACTCCGCGACCCCGTCGCCCGACGTCCGGGTGTCACGCTCCAACACTTCGTCGCGGCCGTGCGCCGCGTCGCTGATATAGTCGTGCCCCCAGGCTCTCTGTCACACTACCGTGCCCCCGGCACCATACGCACTATGTCGTGCCCACGCGCCACCATTGACACAAACGTGCCCCCGGCGCATTACGCACTCCGTTGCGCCCATGCACCGCACCATTGACACAGACGTGCCCCCGGCACCTTACTCACTTCATCGCGCCCATGCGCCACAATCATTTCATCATGCCCCCGGGCACCACACTCATTCATCACACCATGCGCACCTTGCCTTGGTCATGGAACATACTTCGATCCATTCTCCGGAGTGTACATCACCCCCGAGGATAGGCGACTCCTCCGGGACATTATCTCTGCCAGGGAGCTCTTCAACTCCCATTTCGCCAGGTAGACGGCTCCTCCGGGATGCTACCTCGGCCAGTCGGGTAGACGGCTCCTTCGGGATGCTACCTTGACTCGCTCCGAGTGCTCCGGCACAAAGACTCACCCGCGGGGATAGGCGACTCCTCCGGGACACTATCTCTGCCAGGGAGCTCTTCAACTCCCCTTCCGCCAGGTAGACGGCTCCTCCGGGATGCTACCTCGGCCAGTCGGCTAGACAGCTCCTCTAGGATGCTACCTTGACATGCTCTGAGGGCTCCGGCACAAGGACTCACCCGCGGGGATAGGGGACTCCTCCGGGACACTATCTCTGCCAGGGAGCTCTTCAACTCCCCTTCCGCGAGGTAGACGGCTCCTCCGGGATGCTACCTCGGCCAGTCGGGTAGACGGCTCCTCCGGGATACTACCTTGACGCGCTCCAAGTGCTCCGGCATAAGGACTCACCTGCGGGGATAGGCGACTCCTCTGGGACTCTATATCTTCTAGGGAGCTCCAAGTGCTCCGGCACGAAGACTCTCCTTACGCCAGGTAGACGGCTCCTCCGGGATGCTACCTTGGCCTACGGAATAGGCGACTCCTCCAGGACACTATCTCTGTCAGGGTGTCTGCGTGACTGGCCTACGTGCTCCGGCACTAGGGGCTTGCGTCGGCACCACTAGGGACTATGACCCCCGGGTCACTCCGAGACGGGAGCAGGTCTTCGGAGGGCATCGCGCCTAGTTCACCTGGCAGTTGGGCGTCGGGTCTTCCCCACCGCTGCAAAGCCTGTAGGACTCCGCAAGGGCTTGAATTGGAGGCTAGATCAAGGGGGTTCTCTGGCCACACCGATGCGGTGGCAGCCAGTCTTTCTCAGACAGACAGAGCGACGCTGTGCGGGGCAGGCCGGATGAATATGCAATCTGACAATCCATGGAGCACCGGCACCCGTGGACCCTCCGGTGACGTGTCACTCCCGGGGAACGCCACGTGTCGATTAATGACATCATCATCTCAATCTCTATAAATAGAGGTCTTAAGAATTCATTTCGGACACAAGATAAAAGGTTGGACATTTTCAGGACTTCTTCTTCACTCTCTCACATTTTCACTTTTTCATTCTAGAATCCTAAAGAGAGAAACATACAGGACCCTAACTTTGGACCTAAGCATCGGACTGTGACTGTCGTCGTATATTCATCCTGCGTTATCGCCCTCGCAGCACTGTCATCCTCAAGCTCTGTCTGGGAAGCCCTTGGTCTCTGCCCTTGTTCCACCCTTGTTGTGTCTCACATCAACATACTTGGAAGCTGACTCGGACTGCAGCCTTTGTGGCACCTCCACGTAAGTACGAACTCACTTTCCTTGGCATCAACCTTAACCCATAACAGATCTTCATTAATCTAACTCTCCAACCAAGTTTAGTGAGGCAGGCTATATTATGGTCCTTGGCTTTTCTTAGACCCAATCCTCCTTAATGCTTAGGGGAACAGACAGTCTCCCGATTAATTAAATGAATCTTTTTTGTTCTCTGTGTACCCCCACGAAAAGGCTTTATTAACTTTATCCAATTTATCAGTAATTTTGACAGGGAGAGATTGGATTTGCATGATGTGAGTGAGAGTGGCAGAAGTAAAAGATTGGATAAGAGTGCATTTTCCAGCTAATGATAAAACTTTGGACTTCTACTCGACAAGTCTCTTGTTCACCTTTTGAATAATATGATCATAAATGTTACTAGAAAGTCTCTTATAGATAAGGGGGAATACCAAGATAGATTCTCAGATTATCAGTTATAGGGATGCCACACTGTTGACTGAGTCTATGAGCTCTAAAATGAGGAATATTAGGAGATACATACAGCTTAGATAAGGACGAGTTCTCGTTGTGGTCAGACGCTATGGGGGGTCCTAGGAAGGACCGTATACTCGGCCACCCTCGTCAGTCCGCACGAACGTTGCTAGTTGGCATACATCAATCGTCAGGCGAGACCAATTGTAGCGGTCCTCGGGTAGATGCGACGAATGCGACAGAGCAAGAGCGCTTCAACACAATGTTTGATGCGCGCATTCGGATGATGCTCGATGACGGTTATGTAATTTTAAAGGGGCCCAAACTTCATGTAATACAAATTTTCTCAAGTACTTATGTATTTTGTGCTCTATATGTGATCTTAATTTGATATATGATGTTGAATAATTTGTATGGCTTCGTGTAGGGCTATACCAATGATCCTAGTGCCGGTGACCCCCGGGGCGATGAAGATGTTTTTCGATCGAACGTGCCTTCTTCATTGAGGAATGAAGAAGATGATGACGGGGCTGGTTGTTCTGTCGACAAGTGATTTAGATAGGGCTTTGGCTTGATTTTTGCAATGAATGTTATTTTATTGTTTTGAATTGATCATCGGTACTTAACTGTATGAATTCTATTATTTTAATGCATATGTTAACGTTTATCTATACTTTGATGAATGCGACAAGCTATTTGAATGAATGTGGGACAGGGGGTTGAAACGGTTTTGAATGAATGCATTGAAAGCTTTCAACGCATTCATTCAAAATCGTTTCAACCGAGGTTAAATCGGTTTTTGGATCGATTGGATTAGATGTGAATTGCTTATGAATTGATATTAGTTATGCGACAGGTTTTTTGACCTGCATTTTTTTTTTGCAAAACGAGGTTTTGATGCGACCGCGATGTGCGGTCCCTAAATGAAAAAAGTCGTCGCTAATTTTAATATTTAAAAAAAATTAAAAAAATAAAATAATATTTAAAAATATTTAGCGACCACACATAGCGGTCACTAAATTAAATAAGTGCGGTCGCTACATATTTTTAATATATTTATAAAAAAAATTAAATAATATTTTAAAATATTTAGCGACCACAACTGTCGGTCACTAATTCGGTCGCCAATATATAATATTATTTAATAAAAATATTAAAAAAAGAAAAAATTAAAATTAAAAAATATTTAGCGACCGCCTTATGTAGTCAACGCGGTCGCTAAATTTAGCGACCAATTTTTAAAAGCGGTCCCTAAAATTTAGCGACCTGGCCTATAGCGACCGTTTTAGTAATCGCTCTAACGCGGTCGCTAAAACCCTTTAGCGACCGCGTTGACACCTTTAGCGACCGCCAGACGCGGTTGCCAAAGGGACTGTTTCTTGTAGTGGAGGAGTGGGTCGAGTCTTTCGGTTATGTTGGTCATGTGTGAGACCTGCTTTGGGTTACATTATTCCCGGTTGAGGAGTAGTTGATATTAGGTTGATAATATAGTAGTGTAGAATGTATTCTTGCCAATCTATGTTAATTCAGAAGACCTTGATCGAGGGCATTTAGCTTCGTTTATCTTGGATCGAGGTAAGGAATTTCATCCGGACTCTATTTCATTGCTCTTGTTTTATTATAACAGTTTTATAAACTTTATTGAACTTCAATTTCATGATTGATATAAAAATATTTTGGAACTGCCCATGAAACCCTAAAACTTGAACCTTGATGCGATCGTTTTGAATTATTTGTTCATTCTCATCCGTTTATTGATTCAATCATCTTAAAATGTTTTGAATTGTCTTTATTTCTTCTCAATATTGACATGAGTAAGTAAATCTGGAGAGTTATAAGGATGGTGTGTATTGCTAGCATTATAATGATAGTATGTTGGTTGGGTTGAACTAGTACCTAAATGGACAAGTTAGTGTACATATGCATACGTAAAGTATACCGAGCACTACCGGGGTGGCTTTGCTATAATGTACTGCTCATGTTCAATGTCTTCTGTTATGTTCTATTACATCTTAAATATTTTGAAATGTCTACTGATTTTGAGCGATAA
This sequence comes from Escallonia rubra, assembly GCA_033065855.1. NCBI lineage: Eukaryota > Viridiplantae > Streptophyta > Magnoliopsida > Escalloniales > Escalloniaceae > Escallonia > Escallonia rubra. The sequence goes on along the minus strand of JAVXUO010002435.1, from coordinate 278,903 downwards.
AGTTGATACTCGTCCCTATATCAATATCGCAATGTTGTAAAAAAAAAAAAAAATTCTTTTTAAAAAGTTGTTACTGGACTTAAATGTAAAATCGTTTGAATCATTTTTTCTTTTAATTCTTGATCGATCTTACTATTCTCTCAAAAGTTCATTCTCGTTTGACTTCCTTTTCCTAGGTGATCACCAGCATTAGGTTGCCTGAGTGTGGACTAGAAACGAGCGAACAAAAGGGACTTAATTTCAGTACTGATCGTTATAACCCCTGCATGGGTTAATATTATTATGTAAAATAATTTTAGTATCTATCGATATGACCCCTGCAAGAATTAATATTTATTTAAAATCTTTCAGACGTAGATTTTATGTTTCATCGATGACATTCTGCTGAGAGTATGATTACTGGTTTAGCTGCTCTGATAATAGTCATTCATTTATTTGAGTTTGAGGATATTATTGTCTTAGTGTAAATGCTCGAGCGAGTGGTTAACGTTCCGAAAACTCCGAGGCATTACACATACACTCCGATACATTGGTGTGTTGGTTCTAGAAAAAGATTAAATGAAAGGGAAAATAACTCCTAACCGGTTATATAAATGGTGAATGTTCTAAGATGAATGAGGTTTATATTCTCTTAGATATATATACATTATGTTGCCAAGGAAAGATGGTTCGTTGCCACGTAGAGGTGCCACAAAGGATGCAGTCTGAGTTGGCTTCTGAGTAGGCAAAGTGGGAGACAGCAAGGATGGCGTAAGGGCTGAGAGCAAGGCTCCTCAGGCAGGTCGCGATGGCTGGCAGTGCCGCGCAGGCAGGGTGACGACGAACAGGGCCAGCGGTTGACAGTCCGAGTCGAGAGTTCAAATGTCTTTCTCTCACTAGAAATCCAGAGAGAATAAGTTTTAGAGAGAGAAAGTGAAATCTTGAAAATGAGAGAGAAGTCCTTGAATAAGCTCCAGAATCCACTATATATAGGCACAAATACGCGCGTGTCATCACCCGACACGTGTCGTCCCCTGGGAGCGATACGTCACCAGGGGGTCCAAAGTATTGATTGTCCGTTGAATTGCTGGTCCCCGAGTTCGTGCCGCCCTGCCCTTGCAGCGTCTCTCTGCCTGTCTGAAGAGACTGACCGCACCGCGGTAGCATGGTCAGAGTAGCCCGTTGCCCCAGCCTCCAGTCCAAGCCCTTACTAAATCCCACGAGATGCGTCAAGAGACGCGCGGAGATCCTGACAGTGACGAGGGTTTCCCCTGCAGCCAACTGCCAGGCGGACTAGGCGCGATGCCCTCCGAGGACCTGATCCCGTCCCGGAGTGACCCGGAGGTCATTGCCCTAGCAGTGTCGATGATCAATGGTAACATGAGCGGCCATGCTCACAACTTAATGCTCAGAGTCCGTGGCGAGGGGTCCTCGCGCCAGAGCACTACGAGCGGAGCCCCCTGGTGAGTCCGTCGGGTGATTGTGTCGGCGATGGCCTTAGGGTTGTAAGCCCATCCTTGTTGCGAAGGTCGTAGCCTCCAATTGATTGTGCCCTCGAGGGCCGGAGCCCGTCGGTTGATTGTGCTGACGAGGGCCGGAGCCCCCGGTTAAGTGTGCCCACGATGGCCGGAGCCCGTCGGTTGATTGTGTTGGCGAGGGCCGGAGCCCCCGGTTGATTGTGCCGGTGAGGGCATTAGGGTTGTGAGCATATCCCGCGGCGAGGGCCAGAGTCTTGTGAGTTGATTAAGCCGGCGAGGGCTTCATGGTTGCGAGCCCGTCCCGCCGCGAGTTTGATTGAGTTGGTGAGGGCTTCGTGGTTGTGAGCCCGTCCCGCCTCGAGTTTGATTGAGCCAGCGACAATGAGCGTCGCGTTACTGAAGATAGCGAGGGTGTGTTGTTGGAGCGAGAAGCCAGTGCCGTGTAGCAGGTTCCCCCCAAGGACAAGGGAGGCCGACCCCCTTCTCAGGGGAGTGGCCGACCCCCTTACAAAGTGGGTGGCCGACCCCCTTCTCAAGGGGGTGGCCGACCCCCTTCACAGGGGGGTGGCCGACCCCTTTCTCAGGGGAGTGGCCGACCCCTCGGGGGGGAAATGCACTTTCGATCGCCGTTTGAATGCTTTAAGGCACAGAACGCTTTGGCCGAGCAACGATGTTGAGCATCGAAGCGCTTTGACCAAGCAATGATGTTGAGCATGTCTGACTGCCGAGTGGGTGACATGTCATGCCACTGGGGTCTTTTAGCGGGCCCTGGGGTGCGGTCCGGATAGGTTGTGAACATAAGCCCCCTGTGTGTGGGGTGCACGGAGGGGCAACCCGAGCGGGCGCCGCACGCATAAATGATGTTGGATGCACTGGGCATGGTCGTGGCTCAGTGCTTAGAGCCTGCTGCGAGGGTCAGAGCCCCCGGGTGATTGTGCCGGCTACAGCTTTAAGGTTGTGAGTCCATCCCGGTGCGAGGGCCGAAACCCCGTCGCTTTGATTGAGACGACGATGGATATAAGGTTGTGAGCCCATCCCGGTGCGAGGGCCGGAGCCCCGTCGCTTTGATTGAGACGACGATGGCTATAAGGTTGTGAGCCCATCCCGGATGCGAGGGCCGGAGCCCCGTCGCTTTGGCGAGGGCCAGAGCCCCCGTCGTTTTGATTGAGACGGCGATGGCTATAAGGTTGTGAGCCCATCCCGGATGCGAAGGCCAGAGCCCCGTCGCTTTGCTTGAGACGGCGATGGCTATAAGGTTGAGAGCCCATCCTGGATTCGAGGGCCGGAGCCCCATCGCTTTGATTGAGACGGTGATGGCTATAAGGTTGAGAGCCCATCCCGGATACGAGGGCCGGATCCCCATCGCTTTGATTGAGACGACGATGGCTATAAGGTTGTGAGCCCATCCCGGATGCGAGGGCCGGAGCCCCGTCGCTTGATTGAGCAGACGAGGGCCGGAGCCCCCAGTTGATTGTGCCGGCGAGGGCTTTAAGGTTGTGAGCTCGTCCCGCCGCGAGGGGTCTTAGCGCTGGAGCACTTGGAGCGCATCATAGTAATCCCGGAGGAGATATCTACCTGGCGGGGAGGGAGTTAAAAAGATGTGTCCCGGAGGAGTCGTCTATTCCCGCGGGATGTTGCACACTCCGGAGAGTGGGTCGAAGCATGTTCCATGACCAAGGCAAGGTGCGCATGGTGTGGTGAATGAGTGCGGTGCCCGGTGGGCATGTAACATGATTGTGGTGCACGGGTGCGGCGACTACCGTCGTGAGACAATACCTAGTGCCGAGGCACATATCATGAGAACGGTGCATGAGAGTGGCAACGAGTGTCGCCGAGGTCACGTATCATGAGAAGGATGATACTTGGTGCCGGGGGCAGGTATGGTGAAAGAGAGATTGTGGGATGGATGTATCAGTGGCGCGGCATATGGGCATGACGACGTGTGAGAGTGCAGTGCGCGGGCGCCGGCGACAAAGGTCGCGGAGATGGTGAAAGGGCGACGAGAGTCGCAGAGGTGTCATGCGGACGCAGGCGACAAAGGTCACGGAGATGGTGTGCTGGCAACGAGAGTCGCAGAGACGTCATGCGGATGCGGGCGACAAATATTGAAGAGATGGTGCGCGGGCGACGAGAGTCGCGGAGCTGGCATAGGGACGCGAGTGACGAAGGTTGCGGAGATAGCGCGTGGCGACGAAGGTCACGAAGATGGCGCGCGGGCGCGGCGAGGAAGGTCGTTGAGATGGTGCACTGGCGATGAGAGTCACGGAGATGATGCGCTAGCGATGAGAGTCGAACAGCTGGCGCGCGGACGCGGGCGACGAATGTCGTGGAGATGGTAACGAAGGTCGCAGAGATGGTGTGCGGGCGACGAGAGTCCCAGAGCTAGCGCGTGCGCGCGGAAGCGGGCGACGAAGGTCGCGGAGATGTTTCCCGGGCGATAGGCGACGAGCGTCGCGGAGAGAGTACATAAGCGCTGGGGACGAGGGTCACGGAGATGGCGCCCGGATGCTAGGAAGGAGGGTCGCCGAGACAGCTCCCGGGCGCTGGCGACGAGGGTCGCGGAGACGGCACCCGGGCAATGGGCGACGAACGTCGCGAAGACGTGGCCCGGGCGATAGGCGATGAGGGTCGCGGAGAGGGCGCATAGGCGCTGGCGACGAGGGTCGCGAAGACGGCGCCCGGGCGATGGGCGATGAAGGTCGCGAAGACGGTGCCCGGGCAACGGGTGACGAAGGTCGCAAAGACGTTGCCCGGGCGATAGGCGACGAGCGTCGCGATGCTGTTCGGCCGTCACGAGTGGACGTGGCTGGGAAGATGAGGGTGTTGGTGCAATGGGTAAGGGCCGAAGAGAATGGCCGAGGAGGTGGCCTTGAGTGAGGGTGGCCGAAGGTGGGTGAGGAGGCCGAGGCCGAAGGTGGTGGGCTGAAGGGTGGTCGGCGAGGTGGTTGGGTCGGCCGGGGGGTCGCGGTGGTTGTGGGTGTCAAGCATGTGTCTTGGTGGTGAGAATGGCCAAAAAGATGAAAGGTAGGGGCTGCCGCGCGCTGTCAGCAGGCTTACGGGGTCGGGGAGAGGAAAGAGAGATGGGGGGTCGGGATAGCAGCAGGGGTCGGCGGGATGGTGGTGTCGGGTTCGCAGGGGGGGTCGGCGGAGAGAGTGGCCGAAACAACAAGAAAATGAGGCCAAAGGGGAAGAGGGGGTCGGCTGCAATGGCGCCGCGGGGGCTGCCGCGGGTGGTGAGGGTCGCGGGGAGGGAGAGAGGCTGAGAGGAAGGGGGTCAGCCAGGGGGGGTCGGGGTGGGTAGGGAGGGTCGGCCGAGGGGGTCGGGGTGGGTGAGAAATGATGAAACAAGGTGACGGCGGTGCATGCCTTTGGCCGCGCAACGTCAGGCCTAAGGGGTCGGGGAATAGGAAGAAAGGCCGAGGGTGGTGTCGGCAGGGGGGAGGGGGTGGGTAGGCCAGGGATGTGGGCTCGACCACGGTGGGTCGCGGTGAGTATGAGGTCGGCGAGGTGGTGAAGAAGAATGAAGAAGGGAAAGGGGGAGGCCGAAGACGGTATTACGGGGCTGCCGAGAGGTGGATCGGCGGGAGGAAAGTGGTCGGCGGAGACGCGGGGTCGCAGGAGGAGAGTGGTCGGCGAATGTGGAGGTTGCCGGGGGAGGCGCGACGCCGGCTAGGGTCGGCCGGCCGAAGGTGAAGGCTGAGATGGCGGTGCGGCGCAAGGAAAGAGAACGAAAAGATTAGGGTTTCTGGGATACAGGTTGGTTCGGGTGTGCGGGTTGACCCGCTTGGAAGCTGAATGAAGAGGGGAAAATGGGGCGGGGCAGGAGCTGGTCGGGCCACCGCGGGTGGGTTCTGCCCCTTCTTCATTTGCTGTTTGACTTGGAAAAAGAAAGAGAAATGCATTTTTTTTTTTGGGAGTGTATAAAATGAGCATGAGGGGGGATGACAATTCTTGATAAAGAATAAGTTTCAAGTAAAAGGGAGAGAAAGAGGGAGGTTGGAGAGATCAAAATTTTTGTTGAAAAATTTTCTAAGTGTTGGAGAGAGCAACAGAGGGTGAAAAATTTTGTGAAATTTTTTCTAAGTGTGGAATGAGGATGAGAGGGTGATGACCCAACCACGAGCATATAGGGTGCGAGGGAAGTTCGAAAAAAAATTGAAGTGTTGAGAAAAAATTTCAAGTGTTGAGGATATTGCTAAGGGTTGAGGTGGAGCAAGGGTGCCGAGGGAAGTCGCAAAGGGTGATGACCTGACCGCGAAAAATGAAGAAAATTTTCTAAGTGTTGAAAAGAAAAGAGGGTGCCGAGCGAAGCCGCGGGGGTGGTGACCCGACCGCGAAAAATGAAGAAAAAAGTGTTGAAAATAAAAGGAAAAGGGCATGGGGTGGCGATGTGACCGCGACCACGAGGGGTTGAGATGAGAGGGAGGGGGGGACTTAGTATGGCGGGCAGGTATGAACGACCGACTAAGTCACGGAGGCGATAGATAGCGTGGCTCAAGCCACCCCGTGCACCACGTACCAAGTTGATGTAATGTGAGGCGGAAGGGGTTAGGAAGTGGTGAAGCCCCCCAAAGGAGTGGGAGATGGCACCAAGGGTGGTGCCAGAAGACTTGTGCAAGAGCAATATAGCATGAAAATTCTCTAAGTATGGGAAATGCAACTTCATTGATAACAAAAGTAGGCGACATGCGGGGGTACATGGGGATTCAGTACACAAAAAGTGGCGAAATGACAGAAAAAAATACAAGTGTAGAAAATGCACATAGGGCAGGCTAGGACTTGGGTGGTTGGTTCACATGTTCCGGACTTAGAGCTTGAGTTTTCCACATGCAATCTTGTCTGCGAAGATGAACTTGAGGCCCCTACACCACTTGAGGCCGTGACCGACCTTCCGGTGATATGGGCAGTAGTTGGAACGGGCTAAGTCTTCTGGTGTAGGTTCATTGTCGACATTGGGCAGGGTTATGGCATTGTCGTCGATCCATGTCTCGAGGAGATCACTGACAGTCTTCAAGTCACATGGGTATTCTGGGGCAGGTGTCGACTGCCCTCTCTTGTCAGGGCGTTCATCCTTTCTTTGGGACTGACGCTTGCGGTTGGTGTCGTCGTTACTGGTTGCTTCTATTGTCACGGTCGAGACGAGCTGAGTTTGGGGCTTCGGGGTCTTTGACGGACCGACTGAGTCATATGTGCGTCGTGCAGCTTCTTTGAGATGTCCCCAAGACCGAAGTTAGAGGTTTTCGAGGTAGACCATGTAGGTGTCTTTCATGTTCTTGATACAAATGGGGACAAGGGTCTCATCTTTACTGAAGTCAGTGTACTCCAAGCACTTGTGATGAAATCGCGTAACATAGGCATTGAGGTCCTCCCCGGGGTTTTAACGGATTCCGGCAATGTCAACGATGGTCACACGTTCCGTCTCATAGTGAAACTTGTCAAGGAAGAGCTGAACCATGTTAGACCAGGAATGGATAGTGCCATAAAGGATCTTGTGGTACCAAGAGTAGGCAAGGCCAGTCAAGGACTTGTGAAATTCTCGAAGCTTCAAAGTGTCGCCCGGGCCATATTGCTCTAATGAGCCGACGAATCTTGTTAAGTGCTCACGGGCGTTGCCCTCGCGTCCATTAAAGAGCGCAAAGGCGGGTTGCTTGTATTAGAGTGGGTATGGTGTGATGGCTATGTCGTTGGCATATGGCGCATGGCCTGTCAGTTGGGCCGATGAGTCGAGTGCAGAATTCTGTGACAGTCGGTGGAGGAGTGCGTTGAAGTTTGACTTGGAGACATAGTAGGACGATGGTTTTTCATGGCCAACAAAGGGATGGTGGCTGGCTAGGGCATCGCGAGTCCCCGAGCCCCCTAACGGGGTAACTTGATGAGCAGGAACAACAAAAGGGTGATATACGGTAGGTGCTGATAATGGCAAGTGTATGGTGGTATGGTTGGGTGGGCGAGACATATCCACCAATTGACCGATTGTTTGATGTTGCTCCGTTGGGTAGGGGTTATGTTCCATCTCAATGGATTCGTGGGTTTCGGAAGAGCTTCTGGCTAGCACATGTTGAGGTGTAACAACAGGGAGGACTTGTTGCAATACTGGTCCGAGGTCTGCTTGCGGTCTGCGTGACGGCATCACGGGATGCGCGGTGTATCAGCTATAGGTGGTGAAGATGCAGCGATTCCTATCGCCAAGGGTCTGGATGATCGAGGCGGCGGTGGTCGCGACACTGTGGCCTTAGCGGCGTCAGGGGCCAACCCAGGTCATGAAGGTCGGATTGGTGCACTGGGTTGTTGCAAGGCCAACGCCTGTATAGATCTTTGCATTTCCCTAATGGCGGCAATGAGAGTGGTCTGCGAGTCTTGTAGGCTGGCTATGGTGGGAGTGAACTGCTGGATGGCCACATTGACCGCAACTTGCACGTCAGGTGTGAGAGGGTCTTGGAGGCGTGTATCGCTAGTCCCCTCTTGGTCATCGAGGCGACGCTCATCTCGGATAGTAGAGTTGAGGCCTTGGCTGGTTGACCTGGTAGCTCTCCCTTGTACGGGCATGGTCGCTTGAGTGTGGCAGACTGCAACACAATGCTCACCTCCCCAGCGGAGTCGCCAAATGTTACCAAGGAAAGATGGTTCGTTGCCACGTAGAGGTGCCACAAAGGATGCAGTCTGAGTTGGCTTCTGAGTAGGCAAAGTGGGAGACATCAAGGATGGCGTAAGGGCTGAGAGCAAGGCTCCTCAGGCAGGTCCCGATGGCTGGTAGTGCCGCGCAGGCAGGGTGATGACGAACAGGGCCGGCGGTTAACTGTCCGAGTCGAGAGTTCAAATGTCTTTCTCTCACTAGAAATCCAGAGAGAATAAGTTTTAGAGAGAGAAAGTGAAATTATGAAAATGAGAGAGAAGTCCTTGAATAAGCTCCAGAATCCACTATATATAGGCACAAATGCGCGCGTGTCATCACCCGACACGTGTCATCCCCTGGGAGCGATATGTCACCAGGGGGTCCAAAGTATTGATTGTCCGGCAAATTGCCGGTCCCCGAGTTTGTGCCGCCCTGCCCTTGCAGCGTTTCTCTGCCTGTCTGAGGAGACTGACCACACCGTGGTAGCATGGTCAGAATAGCTCGTTGCCCCAGCCTCCAGTCCAAGCCCTTACTGAATCCCACGAGATGCGTCAAGAGACGCGCGGAGATCCTGACAGCGACGAGGGTTACCCCTGCAGCCAACTGCTAGATGGACTAGGCGCGATGCCCTCCGAGGACCTGCTCCCGTCCCGGAGTGACCCGGGGGTCATTGCCCTGGCGGTGTCGATGATCAATGGTAACATGAGCGGCCATGCTCACAGCTCGATGCTCAGAGTCCATGGCGAGGGGTCCTCGTGCCAGAGCACTACGAGCGGAGCCCCCTGGTGAGTCCGTCGGGTGATTGTACCGGCGATGGCCTTAGGGTTGTAAGCACATCCTTGTTACGAAGGCCGGAGCCTCCGGTTGATTGTGCCCGCGAGGGTCCGAGCCCGTAGGTTGATTGTGCTGGCGAGGGCCGGAGCCCCCGGTTGAGTGTGCCCGCAATGGCCAGAGCCCGTCGGTTGATTGTGTTGGCGAGGGCCGGAGCCCCCGGTTGATTGTGCCGGTGAGGGCATTAGGGTTGCGAGCACGTCCCGCGGCGAGGGCCAGAGTCTTGTGAGTTGATTGAGCTGGTGAGGGCTTCATGGTTGCAAGTCCGTCCCGCCGCGAGTTTGATTGAGTCGTGAGGGCTTCGTGGTTGCGAGCCCGTCCCGCCGCGAGTTTGATTGAGCCGGCGACAATGAACGTCGCGCTACTGAAGATAGTGGGTGTGTTGTTGGAGCGAGAAGCCAGTGTTGTGCAGCAAGTTCCCCCTTCCCAAAGGGCAAGGGAGGCCGACCCCCTTCTCAGGGGAGTGGCCGACCCCCTTACAAAGTGGGTGGCCGACCCCCTTCTCAGGGGGGTGGCCGACCCCCTTCTCAGGGAAGTGGCCGACCCCTCGGGGGGGAAATGCACTTTCGATCGCGGTCTGAATGCTTTAAGGTGCGGAACGCTTTGACCGAGCAACGATGTTGAGCATCAGAGCGCTTTGACCGAGCAATGATGTTGAGCGTGTTTGACTGCCGAGCGGGTGGCGTGTCGTGCCACTGGGGTCTTTTAGCGGGCCCTGGGGTGCGGTCCGGATAGGTTGTGAACACATTATATACATTTTTTGTCTTCATAACTTTGAGAGCTCACATAAGAAAGTAAATATGTAACTCAATTATATTAATAAATAGAGCGGCTATATAGCTAGACTTGATCAGAATTTTGATAAACTTTGAGGTAAAAGTATACATTGAGTTAAATTTTCATGTGAATAATCATATTGTGCTAAAAGTATACTTTTTTAATTAAAAGTAGCACCAAACACTACAAGTTTACAAGTAAACGCGTAAGTTGCTCTTGTTGATCGTTTAGATAATTCATAATTTTCAATAACCTGTAAAATACAGAATCGTAGCTTGACTCATGCTAATTACCTGACGATTTGATCACACGCGATTTGATAACATGGTGCAATCTCGTCTATGCTAAAATGAATACACTTGTTTTACATCATGATGATGATAAAGTTGCTCGAGATGGTCCATTGCAGTTTGCACATCATAAAACAGTTGATAAAATATCAAGGATAAACCTCAATGATAGATCTTAAACCCAGGATCGGAGCGATCTTATAGTCACTAAAGCCAGCATCGAGGAAGAGCTTTTCCCACTCTTTCCCGTTTCTCTCTCTTCCCGTGACCAAAGCCATCATCAGCATATCGAAGCAGAGTTGGGTTTCAGTTGATTCTGCATCTTCTTTCTGGTTATCCAACACTATGTCTATAACAATCACCTTTCCTGCCTTTCCCTTGCATGGGATTGCCTCTTTGCAAAGCTTCAGTATCTTTAGGCACTTCTCATCATTCCAGTCATGCAAAATCCACTGCTAATTGTCATTTGCCACTCATGTTAGAATTAGTCCAACAAAAGTTAAGAGAGGTTTGGAAAACAATTACAAAGAAAGCTGGTTAAAGTGGCTTTTTACTTCTGGGGCTATAAAAGTAGCACCAGAAGTATTCTAGAAGTAAAATTTTAGAAGGTTTCTAACACTCGTGGCGTGTTTTCATCATGGTTCTTGTAGATTCAAAAAATGTTTTTACCGTCCAGCTAGAAAAATATTTAGTAGTATCGCGAAGCTTGTAAGATATTGAATTTACACACTTCCGTTCAATCGCAACAGAACATAATTTGAATCCAAGTTGATTAACAGTGGATAAACCAGATTAAAAGCCACGGAGACACTGGGGAAACGGGGACTTAATCTTAGGCTACAAACAAGCCGTTGTTTAATGAAATATATACAAGCCTGTCTATAGGTTTCCTTTGTTGGGCGGGTATTTTTAGTTTGTCTACGGGTTCTGTTCCCAGTAACACAGCTGGGCATGCCCTTCTAAAACCTGGTCATACGGCATTTGTAAAACCTGATCTAGAGAAAAGAAACTATAGACAGAAGAAAATCCTTTGCGTAACAGTCGCAATACATGATTTCTCTCCCTAGTCAAATCTTATGCAGAAGCTAAAGACAACAAATTTCACAACAGACGTACCTTAAGTAGAACAGCATCTGCACAAGGAATTGCCTCAAACATATCCCCTGCAACAAACTCCAAGTTGTCACTCCCTTGCAAGTCCGCCACCACATGCGGTAGCTCTAACACGCTACACTTCATGGGTGGGAAGGCATCCGCGATGGCCTTGGCCACCGTCCCGTTACCTCCACCAACATCCACCAATGAATTTAACCCCTCAAACACTCCTGCACATTCTTTAATGACCATGCTCGTTATCAACCTCGCGTCACTAGCCATGGCATCGTTAAATAACTTGTTTAGCCCCGGTTCATGCCCAGCATAGTCCCAAAATGTCCTCCCGTGAGCCATTTCAAATGGCGTTTTATGGTCATTTTGGAACCATTCACTCATAAAATGGAACGGATCTGTCAAGATCGGATCGAGCATGGCTAGCAAAAATGGTGCAACGCTAAAGGGGTCGTCTTTAAGCAGGAGACGCGAAGCCGGTGTGAGGGCATAACCTTCTTCTTCTTCTCCATTTTCAAGAGTCTTTTGCTTTGTGAAGAAGCCGGAGTGAATCAAAATGCGCATAAGGCGGTAGATGCAAGGGGCTTTGGCGTTGTTGATGGGTAGAGCCTGAACCAAGTCAGGGAGTGACATGGGTTTGCCATGATTGTGGATGATGTCTGGTATGCCTAGTTGAACTGCACATTTGAGGGACATAGAGTTTATGAAGTTGAAAATGTGGTTCCATATGTGAGCTTGAGAAGAAAGTAGCTCACTAGCCTGCACACCTATAGGCAAATCCATCTATTTCTTATCAAACATTACAATATGTTCCCCTATATATACTAACCTAGCGTTTCGATAGAGGCAATGCCTGTGCAAACACATGTTATAATTTTACTCGGTGATACACATAAAGGTAGAAAAACACAATGGATAAGTGTTGCAAATAATGAAGAGATATAGCAAAAATCGTGAGAGTAGGAGAGCAGAAGGAGGTAGGTTTAGATTTGAAATCACTTTAATGATCATTGGACTCCCTCCGAACACATAATTTGATCCATTCTTTTTTTGCATGCTGATTAAGGATTTAAGTAATATATAGTTTGTTTTTCATTCTACACTTTAGAGAGAGCAGGAGAAGAAAGTGGGCCAAGAGAGAGAAAACGAATTAGTGAAGTGTTAAATATGGAGAGAGAAATGAATAAAAAGTGTAAGGAAGTGGGTAAGGAGAGAAAACAAGTTGATGGAGATTTAGGCGTGGAGAGAGAAATAGATTAAACAAAGTATAAAAAGGGTAAATATGTAAAAGTAGCTATAGAATCTTTCTTAATTTGGAAATGAGCAATTTTTGTGGGATGGTACAAAAAAAAAAGTTGATCAAATTATATGGAACGGAGAGAGTACTATTTTAAAAGATGGGTGTAATATTTTTTAAAGGTAGAATAAAGTGTACAGTTGAAAGATAAAAAAAAACTGCACCAGGTGGTCCCCTTTATAGCACTGTAGATGTCCACTCTAAGATGGTATACTTTGGCAATTTTTATAGATTTATGTTCTAAACATGTTAGTTGATCACAAAAAAGAGATTTTGAAAAAAAGGATGATCAATAAACTTGAAAAGTATGATTTGCAATTATTTTATGGTCGTAAGCGTGCATACGTTTGTGTATAACAGGGATCTGCGATATGCGAGTTTGGCTATTATGTCATGTATATGGTATCATAATTTTTGTCTTTAGTTGCAACCTTACAATAGCATAAGAGCTTATTTTAGTTAACACTAGCTTTTGAAGCACCGGCGTAATATCTGTGCAAAAATAAATTATGGTTTTGCTTCGTGGATACATCAGCTGCGAGCAAGGGGATGACCACCTCCGGTAGTTGTATGAGATACATAAAAAAAAAAAACTCCCCTTGTTGAACACCTAAATTGACTAATTGGTCTACACTTCAATTGTCCCCTCTATATACGTGAACTATTTTGGACTTAGTAGATTTAATAAGATAGCTACAATCTTTGAGATATTGCTCAGGGGGGTGGAATCGGTTGTTGGTTTCCAAAATAAAGTCCTTGGCTGACTGAGTAGTCAGTTTCAATGGTCACATCAATCAAATCCAGATTTTTTTTTTATCATTGTTGCTCCTTTTAGAATGTTATGTGGTTCTGCTTCAATGGCACTGGAAATAGGAGTATAGCCGTAGAATCCTCCGATCCATTCACCTCCACACTTTCGCATCAGTCCTCCAAAGCCAACGGACGTATCACCTTTTGCACATTCATCCACATTTAGTTTCCAAGTACCTTCCATAGGAAAACATTACAAAATTAGTCTCCGAGTTTTAGTATTATTTTTATCCTCCCTGTGGAAGGTGTTATGACCCGAACCCACGGGTAGGCCCGTGAGCTAGGCACGTGACCGGCCGCAGACCCAATAGACTCCAACCGAGGGCTCTGCCAGGCCTTACTACAATCCTGTGACTCCAAAAATAATTCTAATTTACGGACCTCCAAAAATTCGAATAAAACTCTCATTACATGGCTTTAAAACTTATAAAGAAAACTCGAGGAGACCTAAGCTCCTTACATCAGTTAAAGCATAACGAAAATTAACATAGACTAAAAATGTTCGAATAATGGACACTCATTATTCTAAAAGTTCTCTCCAGGCACTACTCTCCCGTGTGGCTCATACGGCTCCGCTTCCCTTAAGTCGTCACCTGAAAAGTAAGGAATGAGCGAAAGCCCAGCAAATACACCAGCCATGTTCCTAAAATAAGTTTGAAATTTCTAAAACATGCCATGGATTTTCTTTCAACAATTCAAACATTCGATCATTGTCATTCTTAAAACCTTTTCCAAATACATATACACATATATATATAAAGATTCAAAAAGAGGATTTTCAAATATGAGTACGATCATCGTTAATTACATTCACATCAAACACATATTTTTCTTTCGTTAGGTATGTTGCGGTCAGCGTACGAGCCCCCCTGACTAGGGCCCGAAATCCCTCCTACACCCGGGATAAAATTTGTGGACGCATGGGCGAACCACCAGCCACAGTACTGTGCATCAACGTACAAGCCCCGTTGACCAGGGCCCGAAATCCAACATTCCCCCGTTGGATATGGGGCACAACAACCAAGTCGAGTTTCATAGCTCATTTCACATGTACTCAGAAAAATTCTATGACTCACACAACATTCCATGGCATTCTTTCAAATTACGTTTCTCATCAAATACTTTAGAAATAAAACATATGCAGAATAAAACTTTAAACTTCAAATGATCAAATCATAAATACATATTATAGGTTTTGCAAATAAGTATACGGAGGAACATGACAGGGGTACTTACCTCGCTCAAAATCTGTTTCTGGTATTTGCTCAAATGCCGGCCCTAGCTCTTCACTATCAAAACCTAAATAACAAATCATACAGATGTCATTTATTGACGCTCGGGCACGTTTATGTATTATATTTCTTTTAGATGAGTATACTTTACCCAACCATCCCCCGACTTATGTATAATTACCTATTCACACTTTGTCTGAATCTATTCAGAATAGGTCCTTAGAAATAATTTAGTAACTATCGTGACAATGAAGCGTTACGCTAAAACCGCTGGGGCGCTACGCCGTTAACATAGTAAACGACCTTAAAATATTTCGAAACTTTAGAAACTACCTTATCTTAGCTACATAAGATTATTGCAGGAGTTTCAGAATTTAAAAACTTAGTTTACTATTCTATAATACACTAACGTCTCTATCACGAATAAACTTAGTTAACACGCTTTCCGAGCACCGAAAAATCTAAATTTTTTACTGTGTGTAGGTTTTGAAAAATAAACCTAAGTTACTTCTTTGAGTTTTGCCCAAAAGATTTTCTAGGTATATTTTAAAAATTCGAAAGGGAACTGCTGGAATAGGATACCTTTTTAGCAACACTTTTAAGCTCAATTTTAAGATCAAATCTTTTCCCTCTCTTTTTGAAATCATTTTCTTCATCATGCACTCAGAAGTCTCTCTACCCAAATCCTTCATATATTTACATTACCTATTCACAGATTCAATACACACACATGTTATATATATAAACCTACACGTAATATTCACTACACACAACTAAGATTTCCTCCATTCCCTCACACTGCTCACAGCAATATCCATTTGTCTTGTGGTAGCCCTGTAGCTACTTCTTCCTCCTCATGGCAGCTTCATCTTTCCTCTCACATACATGCAACATCATCATACTTACAGGTCACAACCAATACACACTCATGCCACACCCATATGCATCTCACTCCTCACGGTTACTCTCTTCTCACGGCTCATTCACACAGTGCACACCACTTCTGCACACTCGCCGTTCCACTCCTGCACACACACATATCTACACTATAACACATACCTTGATACATGCACCACTTTTCCCATCTTCTCCCTCACATAACTCATTCACGCACAGCCCACACATCATTCGTAAACATGGGTACACAATTTCACCCACACCCAGATGTCATCACGGCAGTCCTCACCATGCACCAGGCTGCCTATGACAGCTTCTCTTTCCATCTCTTTTCCGCTTCATTGCACACACCACGCACGCACACTTTGGCTGTCACTATGGCAGCCCTTCTTCGCCTCTCCATGGCTGCTTTCGTGCTCCCTTTAGTAACCTATGGTTGCGCCGGAATATATATACTTAGGCAACCTTAATCTCACGGCCCTTAACCCACCAAAACAATTCCGTAGGTGCAAAGTCACAGCCACCATGGCTGTGACTTGCTTAACCGTCCATACAGTGGCTTCCGTGGCACCACATACACAGCACTATGAATCCAAAACCTCACAACCCAATACCCACGATGCACAAAAACACATAACATACGCTAATCCCTGCAAACATTGAGCCCTCTCGCACACGTACAGTAGTAACCACCTCACAAAGCCATCAGGCTTCTCTTCACGCATACTCAAGCGGCAGATCCATAACGTAGAGACAATACCACTTATATGATTTATACGCATTAGAATTATCATAATAAGGTGAAGAGGCTTACTGAAATCTGTCGACACCCTTCTTTTCTCTCTTTCTCTGCCGCTGCTCCACGCCCTTCTCCTTCAGCCGCTCTCCGAAATCTTGTTAGGAGAAATTAGGGTCGGCTGCTAAAGAATATCATGCTTATATATAACCCGAATCCCTAATTGGGCAAAGACAAGAAAAACCCTCTCACCCTTTGGTCGCTAAAACTTCTTAACCGAATTTAATAACTTAAAAAAATGGTCCTACAATAAATCTTTATGATAATTTATGTGTTAGAAAATTATCAACGAGTTATTACGCTATCATGTTTGTCAAAACATCGCTAATATTAAAAGCATCGATATTTTAAATAACTTGTCGCTAATATACATCAGTCAAAATCCATAATATCTGCTATCGTTAAATTTTTCTTATGATTCTAAAATTGTCGCTAAAGATCATCATTATAATGCTCCCCAAATTCGTCGCTAAAAACTCAAAAGAACATTACTCTTAGAAACTGTTGCTAAAGTAATAATAACCGGTTAAGCCTAGGTTCGGGGTATTACAGAAGGCTTTTTCCATTTCTTCTACAAAGTTTAGCACATTTTCTCGCGATATATCCGGCTGTATGAAAATCTTCTCTATGCTTTCTCTATTTCTCTCTCTTAATATTTGCCAAAGAATAGCATAAAACATATATGTCCAGTATACGTCTCTAAATCTGACATTTCCTTTCTTTTGGAGGTTTTTCCTCAACCAATCCCTCAAATTCAGGTTTTCTTCTTCTTCTAGTTGACTGTAGGCAAACATCTTCCTCCGTAATCCCTTGCCTTTGGGGCAGAATCTAATAATATGTTCAATGGTCTCATCATCATCATGAGAGCATCTAGCACAGCTTCCATCCTGAGTTATGTTTCTAGAAGCACGCAGGCTGTTAGAAACAATTTTCTGATGTAAAACAAGCCATCGAAACAGTATCATTTTGAAAGGAATCTTGATATTTCAAATCCATTTCCAGTCATTTCCAAGATGAATATTGTTCTACCTGTCTAAAGCTAAAGTATAAGCACCGGAAATAGAGAACTCACAATGCCTAAGAGCACTTCAACAGAAACAGTCTTCACTCACCTCTTCTCTAGGGAGATAGATTTTGGTTATTTCCTTATGCCAATCATGGTTAACTACGTAGGAAAGGATTTTATTATGGTCTGAACGATTTTTGTTGATAAACTCTTTTACCTTGAAATTGTAATCATCCCTGGCCTCCTCCCCATTTATAGGACCTTCTCCACACCACTAATCTTGCTAAAAGTTAATCTTGTCTACAATGTTAACAATTCATTTCATACCTTTTAGGAGAATATGTTTGCTTTTGAGAATTCTCCTCCAAATGTGAGAACTTTTACTTGTCATGGTCCAGTCCCTAGGGTTGTCACTTTTGACGTACTTATGTCTCTAAACCTTTGTTCACAACCTATTCTGGTCGCACCTAAAGGCCCACTGTGGTCGTACTTTGCATGACACGTTTGCACAAGCAACAGTCATTTTCAACGCTCACAACCGGTCAAAGCATGCACACTCAAGTCACGTGCACTTCTCACTCTCATTACGTGACTTTGTCACCAAGAAACTCATCATCGTGCGACGCCGCATCACACTTGGACCGTCGCACTTCGCACGTTGTTCGTCAATGCGCCATTGCACTTGCCCAAGAAGGTTGACCTTGGCCTCCCCCTTGGGGTCGGCCTCGACCTTGGCCTCCCCCTTGGGGTCGGCCTCGACCTTGGCCTCCCCCTTGGGGTCGGCCTCGGCCTCCCCCTTGGCGTCGGCCTCGGCCTTCCCTTGGGGTTGGCCTTGACCTCCCCCTATGGGTTGGCCTTGGACTTCCCATATGGTTTGGCCTTTGATCTCCATACTTAACACCTTCACTCCTCTTCAAGAAACCTTGCATCCTCCGCGACCCCCGTCGCCCATCGTCCGGACGTCATCTCCGCGACCCCCGTCGCCCGTCATCCGGACGTCATCTCCGCGACCACGTTGCCCAGACTTTACTCCGTGACCCCAGTCACCCGGACGTCACTCTGCGACCCCGTCACCCGACGTCCGGGCGTCATCGTCCAACACTTCGTCGCGCCCGTGTGCCGCGCCGCGGATACAGCCGTGCCCCCAAGCTCTCTGTCACACTACCGTGCCCCCGGCACCAGACGCACTCTGTCGCGCCTATGCGCCACCATTGACACAAACATGCCCCCGGCACATTACGCACTCCGTCGCGCCCATGCACTGCACCATTGACACAGACGTGCCCCCGGCACCGTACTCACTTCATCGCGCCCATGCACCATAATCATGTCATCATGCCCCCGGGCACCACACTCATTCATCACACCATGCATACCTTGCCTTGGTCATGGAACATACTTAGACCCACTCTCTGGAGTGTACATCACCCGCGGGGATAGGCGACTCCTCCGGGACACTATCTCTACCATAGAGCTCTTCAACTCCCCTTCCGCCAGGTAGACGGCTCCTCCGAGATGCTACCTCGACCAGTCGGGTAGACGGTACCTCCGGGATGCTACCTTGACTCGCTCCGAGTGCTCCGGCATAAGGACTCACCCGCGGGGATAGGCGACTCCTCCGGGACACTATCTCTGCTAGGGAGCTCTTCAACTCCCCTTCCGCCAGGTAGACGGCTCCTCCGGGATGCTACCTCGGCCAGTCGGGTAGACGGCTCCTCCGGGATGCTACCTTGACTCACTTCGAGTGCTCCGGCACAAGGACTCACCCGCGGGGATAGGCGACTCCTCCGGGACACTATCTCTGCCATGGAGTTCTTCAACTCCCCTTCCGCCAGGTAGACGGCTCCTCTAGGATGCTACCTTGACATGCTCTGAGTGCTCCGGCACAAGGACTCACCCGCGGGGATAGGGGACTCCTCTGGGACACTATCTCTGCCAGGGAGCTCTTCAACTCCCCTTCCGCGAGGTAGACGGCTCCTCCGGGATGCTACCTCGGCCAGTCGGGTAGACGGCTCCTCCGGGATACTACCTTGACGCGCTCCAAGTGCTCCAGCATAAGGACTCACCTGC
The DNA here is from genome assembly GCA_033065855.1 of Escallonia rubra. NCBI lineage: Eukaryota > Viridiplantae > Streptophyta > Magnoliopsida > Escalloniales > Escalloniaceae > Escallonia > Escallonia rubra. Next base: position 259,720 of record JAVXUO010002435.1, on the reverse strand, counting down.
GGGGATAGGCGACTCCTCTGGGACTCTATATCTTCTAGGGAGCTCCAAGTGCTCCGGCACGAAGACTCCCCTTCCGCCAGGTAGACGGCTCCTCCGGGATGCTACCTCGGCCTACGGAATAGGCGACTCCTCCAGGACACTGTCTCTGTCAGGGTGTCTGCGTGACTGGCCTACGTGCTCCGGCACTAGGGGCTTGCGTCGGCACCCCTAGGGACTATGACCCCCGGGTCACTCCGAGACGGGAGCAGGTCTTCGGAGGGCATCGCGCCTAGTTCACCTGGCAGTTGGGCGTCGGGTCTTCCCCACCGCTGCCAAGCCTGTGGGACTCCGCAAGGGCTTGGATTTGAGGCTAGATCAAGGGGGTTCTCTGGCCACACCGATGCGGTGGGAGCCAGTATTTCTCAGACAGACAGAGCGACGCTGTGTGGGGCAGGCCGGATGAATATGCAATCTGACAGTCCATGGAGCACCGGCACCCGTGGACCCTCTGGTGACGTGTCACTCCCAGGGAACGCCACATGTCGGTTAATGACATCATCATCTCAATCTCTATAAATAGAGGTCTTGAGAATTCATTTGGGACACAAGATAAAAGGTTGGACATTTTTAGGACTTCTTCTTCACTCTCTCACATTTTCACTTTCTCACTTTCTCACTCTAGAATCCTAGAGAGAGAAACATACAGGACCCTGACTTTGGACCTAAGCATCGGACTGTGACTGTCGTCGTATATTCATCCGGCGCTATCGCCCTCGCAGCACTGCCACCCTCAAGCTCTATCTGGGAAGCCCTTGGTCTCTGCCCTTGTTCCACCCTTGTTGTGTTTCACATCAACATACTTGGAAGCTGACTCGGACTGCAGCCTTTGTGGCACCTCCACGTAAGTACGAACCCACTTTCCTTGGCATCATTTTGGCGACTCTGCTGGGGAGGTGAGCATCATACTGCAGTCTGTCTACCTTTCGCACTCAGTCTCCATGCCTAGACAACAAAACGTTACGAGGGTTGCCAGCCAGGGCCTTATCCATGCCGTGCAAGAAGAGGATCACCTCGGCGAACAAGAAGGGACTAGTGCTATGCGTCTCCAAGACCAGCCACAAACTACCGCACCTGATATAGAAGTTGCAGTCAATACGGCCATCCAACAGTTTTTGCCCACTATAGCCACTCTTATGACAGCCATCTTAGAAATACAAAAATCAATCCAAGTCTTGACTTCACAATCACCGACTTCCCGAAGCCTTAGAGCTCTGCACCGTGTACCCATTACTCACCCCGTGTCATCCCAAGCTGCAGGTTTGGCCCCTCCTGCTCATATCCAACCTTCAAGGCCTAGGCTAGTTTTGGACACTGCTCAGGTCCCAGTGTCGCGACCACCGCTGCCTTGGTCCTCCGGGCCCTCGACAGTAGGACTCGCGGCACTTCAGCCCTCGGCGCCACGCCTTGCCCTTGCTCAAAGCACTTCAGAGACTCACGAATCAATTGAGATAGAGCCTAACCCGAACATAACTAGTCGAAACCTAAACACAAGTCATTCCCCCGGCTTACTCCAATCGACCTTTCCTGACGACCGGCCTCCAGCAGCTGACACTACCCATCTGCAAACCATGCCCCAACAAGTTGCTCACCACCACCAACCCCTCTCTACCATCGTCATCCCCTCAATGCCTCAGGTTGCACTGTCTGGGGGCTCTGGTGCTCGGATCATCACGACAGGGCACAAAACCTCACATGCGTCGTACATCACCAAGCATGACCTTGATGCCCTCCTTCACCGTCTCAAGCAGTCATCCTTACCCCACTCCCCCTCTAAGCTGTCAGGTCATGCTCCCTACTTTGGCAGCCTCGCTACTTAGCCATACCCTGTCAAGTACAAGCAACCATCCTTCACCTTGTTCAACGGAAAAAAAGGCAACGCCCACGAGCATCTCACCTGTTTTGCTGGCTCCCTCGAGCACTACGGGGAAGACGACACTTTGAAGCTTCGGGAATTTCACAAGTCCCTGACTGGCCTCGCCTACTCTTGGTATCATCAGATTCCTGACAGTACTATCAACTCATGGCCTGACATGGTCCAGCTCTTCCTTGACAAGTTTCACTATGAGGCAGAACGTGTGACCATCGTTGACATTGCCGGGATCCGCCAGAATTTCGGGGAAGACCTCAACACCTATGTTACGCGATTTCATCACAAGTGCTTGGAATGCACTGACTTCAGCAAAGATGAAACCCTTGTACCCATTTGCATCAAGAACATGAAGGACACCTACAGGGTCTACCTTGAAAACCTCCAGCTTCGGTCTTGGGGACATCTCAAGGAAGCTGCACAACGCACCTATGACTCGGTCGGTCCGTCAAAGACCTCAAAGCCCCAACCTCATATTGCCGTGGCCGCGACGATGGAAGCAGCTAGTAACGACAACAACAACCGCAAGCGTCAGTCCCAAGGAAAGGACGGGTGCCCTGACAAGAGAGGGCAGCCAATGCCTGCCCCGGAATACCCGTGTGACTTGAAGATTGTTAAAACTCTCCTCGAGACATGGATTGACGACAATGCCATAACCCTACCCAATGCCGACACTGAACCTACCCTGGAAGACTTAGCCCATCCCAACTACTTCCCCTATCATCGGAAGGTCGGTCATGGCCTCAAGTTGTGCAGGGGCCTCAAGTTTGTCTTCGCTGGCAAGATTGCGTCCGGAGAGCTCAAACTCTAAGTATGGGACATAAGGGCATGCCTTAATGCATTTTCCACACTCGTAATTTTTTCGTTCATTTTGCAAGTTTCCATGTACGTCATACCCATGTATCAAGGCATGCTGCCTATCCTTCATTATCAATGAAGTTACATTTTCAGACTTAGAAAATTTTCAAGTTATATTGCTCTTGCACAAGTCTCTTGATATCACCATTCATGCCATCACCCACTCCCTTGGGGGCTTCACCCCTTCCCAATCCCTTCGGCCTCACATTGCAACGACTTGGTACGTGGTGCGCGGGGTGGCTCGAACTGCACTACTACGGTTGCATCATTATCCTTCATTTACTTTTCTTGACACTTAGAAAAAAAATTCATTTTTTTCGCAACCGGTCATCGATGATCATCCTCAGTGATCTCCCTCGGCATCCTTGTCTCAACACAACACTTAGAAAAACTGGTCATCGATGATAATCCTCAGTGGTCTTCCTTGGCATCCTTGTCTCAACACAACACTTAGAAAAAAATATCATTTTTTTCGCAACCGGTCATTGATGATCATCCTCAGTAGTCTCCCTCCGCATCCTTGTCTCAACACAACACTTAGAAAAAATTTCATTTTTTTTGCAACCGGTCATCGATGATCATCCTCAGTGGTCTCCCTCGGCATCCTTGTCTCAGCACAACACTTAGAAAAAATTTCATTTTTTTCGCAACCGGTCATCGATCACCACCCTCAACGGCCTCCCCTTAGCATCCTTGCCCGAACTCAAAAAAAAAAAAATTCAACACTTAGAAAAAATTTCAAAATTTTCATCTTCCCCATTACTCCTCACATTCATGCTCTCATCACTCATTCTATACCTTCATCTTCCTCTCCTCCCTCACCATCCAACACCCCATCACCCTTTCCCCACTTCATAAACAACTTCTCTCTTTCTGATGGAAATGCTTCATTCTTCTCCCATCCCTTTTTCTCTCACTCTCATTTTGCAAATTGTGAAAATCTTCTTGGGGGCTCCCTCTTTAGGGCTGTTCCAAAAAATAAAAAATAAAATTTATTATTATTATTTTGTTTGAATTTCAAAAAAAAAAAAATCTGACTAACCCTACCCGCGAACCCGAACTGACCCGCGCGCCCCCGACCCGCGCTTTTCTTCTCCCTCCCAAACCTTAATTTTTCTAAACCCTAATATTTTCCCCATCTCTTTCTCTTCTCTTCATGCGCCGCCCAGCCCCCTTGCGGTGCCGCCAAGCACTTCGGCCTCCTGAAGCGCCTCTCCCTTCCGCCGCCGACGGTCCTCAGCCTCGCTCCCACCTTCCTCTCTCATCCCTTCTCTTCCCCGCCCCTCCTCCCCCATCGGCCTCGCGCCGCAGCACCCCGCCACCGGCCCCCCCCTTCTTCCCCCTTCATTTTTTCCCCTCCTTCGGCCTCGGCCTCCCCAACCCCCTCCCTTAGGCCGACCCCAACCCCCTCTAGGCCAACCCCGCCCCCCACTCCTTCCCCCTCCCTCTCATCTCTTCCCCCCCGCCCCTCGCCCACCCGCGGCAAGCCGCCGTCGACCCCGAGCTTCTTCTTCTTTCTTCTTCTCAACACCCCCATTTCCCCTTCTTCCTTCTCCCTCTCCCCATTCCCCCTCGGCCTCGGCCCCCCTCCCCCCCTCTACCCTTCCCCTTTCCCCCTCGGCTACAACCCCGCCTGCGCCATGCGGCCTCGGCCTCGGCCACTTGGTCGGCCGGCCTTGGCACTCCCTCTCCCCCGTCCCTCATCCCGCCCCTCGGCCTCTCGCCGCCGTGGCTGCCCACCCTTCCCCTTCATCTCCTCTCCACATGTCCCCATTTCAACCTTGCTTCCCTTCACCCATGCCGAGGCCGACCATCACGCCACACCCAAGGCCGACCCCTCCCCCTCTTCAACCTTCGGCCTTCATCCTCCTCCCCCTCCTTCACCTTCAGCCACCTTTTTTGGCCTTCCCAAAGCCATGGTCATCATATTCAAGAACCTCTCCATAACTTCTTCCCCTTCACCACCTTCGATCCGCACACCTTCCCCCGCGGCCAACCTTCAACTCTAACGCATGACCATCATCCATGCCTAATGCGGCCTCTATCACCAAGGCTACTCTTCGGCCTCATACCACACCAAGGCTTACCCTCCAAACTTCGGCCTACACACATTTACCCAATGACCGAGCCCCGACATCCAAGGCCAGAAACTTCAAAAAAATAAAAATAAATATTTTTTTTTTGCAACATAGACCGACGTGCATTGCCCGCGCACATGCGCCCGTCGCGGACTGCCCCCGTATCGCGACGTCTGACCGCGCCCTTGTCGCGCCCTTCATGACGATATCCCTCGACATCAACATCCTTGGTAGATGGTGCGCGAGGTAGCTCGAACCACCTACTCCAACTCATTATTCGACACTCGTCATCCCTCGCCCGGGCACCGTCTCCGTGACGCCCGTCGCCAGTGCCCATGCGCCATCTCCGTGACCCCCGTCGCCAGCGCCCGTGTGCTGTCTCCGCGACGCTTGTCGCCCATCACCTGGGTGATGTTTCCGCGACACTCGTCGTCCGTCGTCCGGGCGCCGTTTACATGCTCGCGCCCCTGCGCCCTATCATCGTGCCTTTGTCTCAACCCCCAAGCATTCCAAGCTTTCGTAGGTAGTGCACAAGGTGGCTCGAGCCACCTACTCTTCATCATCATGCATTGGCGACGTCAGCGCTACACTCCGGCCAAACAAAAATAAAATCTTGCTAAGTATTTATGCATGCCGTGCACGCTCGGGGGCACACCACACGCAGAGGGCTTATGTTCCCAACCTATTCTGGTCGTACCCAAAGGCCCACTGTGGTCGCACTTTGCATGACACGTCCACACAAGCAACAGTCATTTTCAACGCTCACAACCTGTCAAAGCATGCACACTCAAGTCACGTGCACTTGTCACTTTCATTACGTGACTTTGTCACCAAGAAACTCATCATCGTGCCACGCCGCATCACGCTTCGACCGTCGCACTTCGCACGTTGTCCGTTGATGCGCCATGGCACTTGCCCAAGAAGGTTGGCCTTGGCCTCCCCCTTGGGGTCGGCCTCGGCCGTCCCCTATGGTTTGGCCTTGACCTCCCCCTATGGGTTGGCCTTGGACTTCCCCTATGGTTTAGCCTTTGATCTTCATACTTAACACCTTCACTCCTCTTCAAGAGGTCTTGCATCCTCCGCGACCCCCGTCGCCCGTCATCCGGACGTCATCTTCGCGACCCCCGTCGTCCGAACGTCATCTCTGCGACTACATCGCCCAGACTTCACTCCGCGACCCCAGTCGCCCGGACGTCATCTCCGTGACCACGTCGCCCAGACTTTACTCCGTGACCCCAATCACCCGGACGTCACTCCGCGACCCCGTCGCCCGACGTCCGGGTGTCACGCTCCAACACTTCGTCGCGCCCGTGCGCCGCGTCGCTGATATAGTCGTGCCCCCAGGCTCTCTGTCACACTACCGTGCCCCCGGCACCATACGCACTCTGTCGTGCCCACGCGCCACCATTGACACAAACGTGCCCCCGGCACATTACGCACTCCGTTGCGCTCATGCACCGCGCCATTGACACAGACGTGCCCCCGGCACCTTACTCACTTCATCGCGCCCATGCGCCACAATCATTTAATCATGCCCCCGGGCACCACACTCATTCATCACACCATGCGCACCTTGCCTTGGTCATGGAACATACTTCGACCCATTCTCCGGAGTGTACATCACCCGCGGGGATAGGCGACTCCTCCGGGACATTATCTCTGCCAGGGAGCTCTTCAACTCCCATTTTGCCAGGTAGACGGCTCCTCCGGGATGCTACCTTGACTCGCTCTGAGTGCTCCGGCATAAGGACTCACCCGCGGGGATAGGCGACTCCTCCGGGACACTATCTCTGCCAGGGAGCTCTTCAACTCCCCTTCCGCCAGGTAGACAGCTCCTCCGGGATGCTACCTCGGCCAGTCGGGTAGACGGCTCCTTCGGGATGCTACCTTGACTCGCTCCGAGTGCTCCGGCACAAAGACTCACCCGCGGGGATAGGCGACTCCTCCGGGACACTATCTCTGCCAGGGAGCTCTTCAACTCCCCTTCCGCCAGGTAGACGGCTCCTCCGGGATGCTACCTCGGCCAGTCGGGTAGACGGCTCCTCCAGGATGCTACCTTGACATGCTCCGAGTGCTCCGGCACAAGGACTCACCCGCGGGGATAGGCGACTCCTCCGGGACACTATCTCTGCCAGGGAGCTCTTCAACTCCCCTTCTGCCAGGTAGACGGCTCCTCCGGGATGCTACCTCGGCCAGTCGGGTAGACGGCTCCTCCGGGATGCTACCTTGACGCGCTCCAAGTGCTCCGGCATAAGGACTCACCCGCGGGGATAGGCGACTCCTCTGGGACACTATCTCTGCCAGGGAGCTCCAAGTGCTCCGGCACGAAGACTCCCCTTCCGCCCGGTAGACGGCTCCTCCGGGATGCTACCTCGGCCTGCGGAATAGGCGACTCCTCCGGGACACTATCTCCGTCAGGGTGCCTGCGTGACTGGCCTACGTGCTCCGGCACTAGGGGCTTGCGTCGGCACCCCTAGGGACTATGACCCCCGGGTCACTCCGAGATGGGAGCAGGTCTTCGGAGGGCATCGCGCCTAGTTCACCTAGCAGTTGGGCGTCGGGTCTTCCCCACCGCTGCAAAGCCTGTGGGACTCCGCAAGGGCTTGAATTGGAGGCTAGATCAAGGGGGTTCTCTGGCCACACCGATGCGGTGGCAGCTAGTCTTTCTCAGACAGACAGAGCGACGCTGTGCGGGGCAGGCCGGATGAATATGCGATCTGACAGTCCATGGAGCACCGGCACCCGTGGACCCTCCGGTGACGTGTCACTCCCGGGGAACGCCACGTGTCGGTTAATGACATCATCATCTCAATCTCTATAAATAGAGGTCTTAAGAATTCATTTGGGACACAAGATAAAAGGTTGGACATTTTCAGGACTTCTTCTTCACTCTCTCACATTTTCACTTTCTCACTCTAAAATCCTAGAGAGAGAAACATACAGGACCCTAACTTTGGACCTAAGCATCGGACTGTGACTGTCGTCGTATATTCATCCTGCGTTATCGCCCTCGCAGCACTGTCATCCTCAAGCTCTGTCTGGGAAGCCCTTGGTCTCTGCCCTTGTTCCACCCTTGTTGTGTCTCACATCAACATACTTGGAAGCTGACTCGGACTGCAGCCTTTGTGGCACCTCCACGTAAGTACGAACTCACTTTCCTTGGCATCAACCTTAACCCATAACAGATCTTCATTAATCTAACTCTCCAACCAAGTTTAGTGAGGCAGGCTATATTATGGTCCTTGGCTTTTCTTAGACCCAATCCTCCTTAATGCTTAGGGGAACAAACAGTCTTCCGATTAATTAAATGAATCTTTTTTGTTCTCTGTGTACCCCCACGAAAAGGCTTTATTAACTTTATCCAATTTATCAGTAATTTTGACGGGGAGAGATTGGATTTGCATGATGTGAGTGAGAGTGGCAGAAGTAAAAGATTGGATAAGAGTGCATTTTCCAGCTAATGATAAAACTTTGGACTTCTACTCGACAAGTCTCTTGTTCACCTTTTGAATAATATGATCATAAATGTTACTAGAAAGTCTCTTATAGATAAGGGGGAATACCAAGATAGATTCTCAGATTATCAGTTATAGGGATGCCACACTGTTGACCGAGTCTATGAGCTCTTAAATGAGGAATATTAGGAGATACATACAGCTTAGACTTCAGTAAATTAACTCTCTGTCCAAAAATGTCACAGAATTTGTTAAGAATGTCCATGATCATTTCACACTCCGTGTCTCTAGCTTCACTAAATATACTGAGATCATCAGCATAAAACATGACGTAGAAGATTACCTATTCATAACTAATAATACAGGAAATTTTATATGAAATATCCAGGACAAGCAAGAGGTCCAATTTTAAAAGCAGCCAAAACAAGGACCAAATCAGCACCTACAGGCCCCTTTTTAAGGAGCCAAAACAGGCTTATTCAGCGGCTACAGGCCCACTTTTAAGTGACCAAAACAGGCCTAATTTGCTGGCCAAAATAGGCCCAGTTTTCTGGCCAGATAAAGTCCACATGACCAAGTGCTTCGGCCCAATATTTGATAGGCCATTTAACAGGCCACACAACCAAGAACTTCGGCCCAATTTTGCTAGGCCATTTAGGCCTTTCTTTTTGTGTTAACTGTTAACATTCAAACATCAAAAAAAGAATTAAGAATGTTAAAGAAAAAATTATTTGTTCATGCAATTAATTAGCGTGGTTTTAATATCATATGTTAACTTATATCATTCATCTTGACCCCATAATTAAGGCCTTTAGAATCTTATAATAGAATAAACATAAGAACATAAGGGTTTCGAACTCAAAGGAATCGAATGAAGTCATAGATTACCAAAAGTTTTATTCCAATGACAAAAGAACGCAAAGATGTGGAAGCGAACGTGTCCCCTTTGGTATTGATCTTTAATCCTCTTCTCTATTCTTGATGATGTAATAGAGTTGTGTATTTTTCTATTAGTTTAGGAGGCAAAGGTAGCCAAACAATTATGATGTCCTAACCTCCAAGAAAAAATATATATATGTAGAGAGAGTAGTCTGATCAACTTTAGACTTGTCAAATCTCAATTGTCCATCAAATTAAAGAGATTAGGCTATATAAGTCTCTTATGCACCATAAATAATTAATGTACTGGATGTTAAAATTAATTAGGCTCATAATCTCATTATTTACCCAAAAATTATTAATTATGCCGAAGTGAAAATTGGACAGTTGGACCACCTAATTGGATTCGACCCATCGACCCCAACACGATAATATTGCCCTTTAGATGCAATATGTTGTTATATGAGAGTATTATTTATGGGGATTAATTTTAACAACTATAGAGAACTTCTGATTTGAGCAAGAGTAATATCACAAAATCGATATTTGATCTCTTCGGTAAGAAAGACCAAATTTTTTTTTGAAAAATAATCTTTTCTTCCATAGGAAAAAAAGGACAATGTTTTCCCTCCCTTATTCTTTTCTCCTCCATACTAATTCTACGTTCTTTGTCAAGTACAAACACCCCCCCCCCCCCCCCCCCCCCCTTCCAAGCCAATCTCTAATATAATCTCTGTCTAGTTTCCACTTTGCACGAAAAGAATTATTATTTATGTATTGCTTGAATAGTTTTTAAATCAGAAGGCTTCGACATATTATTTTTTAGGCCCACGAATCTAAAGTCACCCCCCTAGGTAGTTCGGTTACAATATATTTTTATTTTAATAACAAAATATTATACCGCGAATGACGTGGACCGTGGCAAAGACTTCTCATTTGCCGACCTTTCACCTCAAAATCAGCCCACCTGCCACGTCAGCATATGACAAAACCAAAACTCTACTTAAAAAGCAGCTTCTGTTGACAGAAGGAAAATCTTTACAAATGTAGGGAATCCAATACATGTCCGCCCACGGCCAACAACCTTCCTCTCTGCAGCACCCTTCGATAATATTCGCTCCATTCTTAGAGGTATAACGTCGAACAGTTTGAGTGCGTAAAACAAAATCATTGCCAGCCGAGAGAAAGAGCGATTCAGCAGAAATGATCTTACCCGTTGCGAAGCTGGGCACCCTGGCTCTGAAAACACTGTGCAAACCAGTTGCCAATCGCCTCAAGAAAGAGGCCGGTTTGCACCCCAAGTTCCGCAAGTTCATTGTCAACGTTGCCCAGGTCCCCACTATCCTATTTGCTGCTTCATTCAACTTTAAGAGTCTGTACATGATTTGAGATTCAACATGATCACCTTGTTACGTGCTTGATGATAACTATTTCTACTTAAATGCTTTTTGGGAGCTTTGGACTTAAAGCGGTAGTTATACGTTTATAAATTACAACATGTATGTTGAATTTGTCTGGGTTTCTTTGTAATGATGTGCATTTTCTGCTAGTAGAAAGACATCTTACTTGTTTATATCTTCCAGATGCTAGTAAGCCTTTCGCTTCGTCATGATGGAATGTGGATTAATTTTTTAATGGGCTTTAGAGTTGCATTCGTAAGGAGCGGATAGGGGATTATTAAATGGCTGTTGCAGATTGTTGATCCCAATACGTAGAATGTTGATGCAGAGTGTTCCATAAAATAGAAACGCGCTATGTAACACGAGAAGAAGAAATATGTTTTAATCTGATAGGATTCAACGTGACCGAGGCAGGTGAAAATGGTCCTGCACAGTTTTACAGAGCAAAATCAGGTGAATGAGTACCACACCTCACATGCACAAAGATAACCTCCGAATCTTCCTCTTGTACGTCTAGCCTAATTTGCCATGAACTCTGAATGAAAAGAAGGGGAACAGAAAAACACATGCGAGATTATTGCACAAGACAGAAATTCTCTTGACACTCAGAGTTCAATACACCATCTAATAAGAATAAAACTTTGTTGCTGCTTTGCTGCATCAATCACTTCTGAGGTAAGAGTTCTTAGGAAGAATGCTTTGTACCCCTACAAAAGGTACGTTCTAATTACCTTTTGTATAGTTAATTACAATCGATGCGCAAAGCAAAGGGACATATTTGGGAAAAAAATTACGAGTGCTTGAGATCAAAGTGGACAATAATCTATTGGACCCTTAAGGTGGAGCAATCAAAATTCGCTTTATTTTCACATTATGCAGCCAGATGATTAGCCACTTGAAACTAAAAGCACTATGTAATGACAATAGCAAGATATTCATGGTTCTTAAGAAAATGGATTTTAGTTATTTTGAGCTGGTAGTTCATTTTACAAACCTTACTTGCTATGTGATGTATGTGTTGGGATTTCTACCCTCAATGATTACATTCTTGACAAACATATTATTTGATCAAAATCATGAACTATCATCCCTGCCACATACACACTACTACTCCTTCAATCCTACTTAATTATCTTTTATTTCCATGGAAATGAGTGGATTGAAGAGCTCAAGATGATATATAATTTCGGCCCTATTAACTGGTAACTACACTTCCAAAATATATTCTTTTGCTGTTAAAAGGAGTCGGTCATTAAGAAGCCTGAAAGACTGACTGGAGAGTGCAAAACATCATAGACTACTTTTTGTTTTTACGAGCTTTCTTTTTACCAAACTAATAATCTTCATTGGTGCAAAAGCTGAAAGGATGCATCTATCATTTCAAAGCCCGAGAACGAAACTAAAATAAAAAAGTTTGATCCTTGCAAAAAAAATTTTTTTTTTTTTGAGTTTACTAAGTCAACTACCTATCAACCAGTAATTCTGTTAGGGAACAAAGTTCAGTTATTGTTGTAACTGGCTAGGTATAAAGGAGTAGATGTTTTTGCCAATTGAAGAACTGGCAGCTGATATGCATTGAGAATCTTATGAATGTACCAAATACGGAAATCACGAACGTTTTATTTGAAAATTACCTCCTCTCTCTCTTGAAAGGATGATATAAGGTAAAAGGGATAAAATAATGTTTGACATGCTTGTGCCAAAATAATGTTTGTTGCGATGGCTGGTTATGGTAGGAAAGTAGACGATGTTGGTTATTATACATGCACTTTCTAATAACAGTAAATTAGAAAGCTTTTCAAGGATTTGAAAGGTTTAGGGAAAGGCTTCTGGCATGATAAGGTGAAGCGTACTTTTTGTCAGCTGCTGCTTTTGTTTGGCACTATGAACAGTACCCTCAGACAGTACTGTTACTGTCCCTGTTTCTGTGATATTGAGTTGTTGGGGTTGAATTTTGTTGAATGAGAGGATTGGTTTTCATAAAGAAGATTTCTAGGTTGTACGAATTCAAGAAGTGCAATAACAACACTAGAAGAAAGGACATAACTAGGAGGTAAAGGATCCTACAAGGCATGCTGAGGTTCTTAGTTCACACTCCTAGTAGGTTATGTATCACCTTTTGCAGTGATGAATTCAAAGATACCTCATTGGTGACTACCTTAAATTTTGTTGAATGAGAGGATTGGTTTTCATAAAGAAGATTTCTAGGTTGTACGAATTCAAGAAGTGCAATAACAACACTAGAAGAAAGGACATAACTAGGAGGCAAAGGATCCTACAAGGCATGCTGAGGTTCTTAGTTCTCACTCCTAGTAGGTTATGTATCACCTTTTGCAGTGATGAATTCAAAGATACCTCATTGGTGACTACCTTAAATTAATAAGCTGGGTTTTGAGTGTACTACTCGAGTCCAAAACAGTTCTCAGGTAATACTGGAGTCGCGATTATATAAGCAGAAAACATATGCCAGCCGTTTCAGATAATATCCCCTAAAAGTTACAGTTAGGACACTTAAACTGAAAAAGCGGAGATAAAATATAAGGAAGCTACTAGAAACTGGAGGCATCTGTGTCTTGGAAAACTCAAATATCATCTATTCCTGTTGATGTACTCAACCTTTCTCTGGCCTTTCCCCAGGCTGTTCTTGATTATTAAAATAAGCAACATTCTTTCAGCTTTTCTTGTCACTTTAGAGCTCAGGCAGTTATTCTGCCAAATGCTTGTATTTATAAAACGCCATATCCCAGTGTTATCTAGATGTTATTTTGTTTGTCAAGCAGCTCCTTCTTTTCAGAGTACCAAGTTTGTAACTTATGTAGTGCAACTTTCTACTAATCAACAGGCAAACCATCGGTTCACAACAACCGTGCAAAGACGCGTATATAGTCATGCAACTGATGTCGCGATTCGCCCACTTAATGAGGAGAAAGCTGTTCAAGCTGCTGCAGATCTTCTTGGGGAACTCTTCGTATTTACGGTATTACTTGATTTTCGTCCTTAGATTGACAGTTTGGATATGAAAGCACAGTCTTATGCTTATTCATGTATATATGTCTTGTTAATGCGTGTGCATCCATCTAGGTAAGTGGTTCACGTGGGTGAATGTTGAAAGTGGCTAAGTTTGATGTTTTGTGGTGGCTGGAATGTGATGCTGGGCTGGTGATTGATGAGCTTGCATTTTCTTGCACTACGTGCATGTTATCTTTTGCACGCCAATCCTTTCTCAATAGATTGTGTGCCCATTTGGTTCTAGGATTTTGTAGAATCCAGTTGTTGAATGGAACTGGCTCTTTTCTGGGTGGTCTTTACAGCGGGATGCTGACACCTCATGAGCAATTATTTTCGTGCATCCGGGTTAACTCATTATTCGTGAGGTATGCACATATGTGCCATTCAATTCAGCCATACTCGATAGTGTGATTAAATCATGGTGGATGCTTCCCCATAAACCTGCATATTTCTTGATCCCTCATGTACTAACATCTTGTGCAAGTGAAATGGGCAATGCCGCTGTTGTGGCTTGATGTGACTTGATTTTGTTAAAATACACAAAATATTCTGAAAAAAACATGAACTCCCATTACCAAACACAAATGGGAGTAAAAGCAGGAAAAGTGGGTGAGGGTGGAACGCAGAGACAGAGAGGAAATGGAAATGCAAGAAAGGAAAAAACTGAAGGACCCGGTACACGGTGTTCTTCCATCAGAAAGCTAGTATGGCTACCTGCAGATTATGGTTCTTATGTGAGCAAGATAGGTCTACAGCTACAAACTACATTATCATGTTGGTAGTACAAATTATGCGATATTAGTTCCAGAAATGTTCATTAACAAGTTTAGCCTCTAGGCTTGCTTCTCTTTCTGAGGAAGATTAATGCTTACTTAACCACATCGAAATCGGGCTACCACTTTGGGGGATCAGGCTGCTAGCGCGGATGAAGTATGAATAGGAGATTGATAGTACACGACCCCGCTGCATTCACAAGCGGCAAATCCCATAAAAGTGCATATGGGATGTGGTGACGACTCACCACTTATTTTTCATTATACATCCAATTAAGGTATTTTGGATAATAAGTGGGTCTTATTCTAAAGCTGTAAAGCACGAACTTACCAATAAACACACAAGTAATGCAGCATAGCTAGAGATTAATGATTATCCTTGCATGCCACTCCCCTAGTAAAATTTTCACTGGCTTTTGTGAAGATATGTTTCCTAATTTCCTGACAAAATTCGTAGTCCTCAATTTGGTGGTAACATTTTGCAATTGTCCAGTATGTCAGCTAGGTTCCCAGCTAAAAACTTCATTTTTATGGTACAGAATCGTTACATATATGTATATACATAGAATATATCAGACGTGCACCTGGGAGTGCTAATGTCGTATGTGTGTCGCTGTCCATACTGACACGACGTTCTTTATAGAAGTTATCATCCTTTCTAGCTTGTAACATGTGCCTGTGGAACATAGATGCAGACAAGATTGAACTTGGTGATCCTGGGATACCTGATTGTGTCTGTTCACTTTCCAATCAACAAATATTTTGTTTCTAGTTTCATTTGCAGCGTCAGTGATGTGGGCTGCCCAATATACCAATTTGTATGGCATAATTATGGATAGATGCATACCACTGGCCTGACACTGGTCCTCTGGCAATACTATTGTGAAATTTTATCAGTAGAACAAGTCTCTCTTATTCTGTTATTAGATTAGATTGTAAGCCTACTCCGGAGTGGCAGCTCGATTTAATGAGCATGATCCACTTTGTCTAGGTTGCTGGAGCTGCTGTTATCTTTGAGGTGCAAAGAAGTTCTAGAGCAGAAGCTAGAAAGGAGGAATTGCGCAAACAGGAACTAGAGGTTCATTTTCATGCTTTATTCCAATAATAGAACGTCTTGCAAAGTATTTACGTCGACTTGCTTTTGCTCAAGCTTTTAACTCGTAAACATGAAAATACTGTACGTGTTTGTACATGGCATTCTGCTCTCTTATCATGATCGGTAATCATGACTAAACAGTCATAGGAATGACACGTGTTTGGAACAATACACTGTTTTTAAGTCAATGTGATTACATAGAAAGCTTTGTTCCTTCTCCATCAATGCCACATTTGCATCATGCACCCACTTATATATACATAGCTACTTGATTAGTAATTAAACTAGCTTGATAGTTTCATGAGAAGAAACTTTGATGTCTTTTGTCATCTATGCTAGGCAATGAAGCAACGGGATGAAGATCTAGCAAGAGAGATTGAGCTTCTTAAGCAGAAATATGCAGAACTGGAGCAACTAGCCGAAGGAAGAGGTCTCAGCGGCATTTTCAAAATCAGAAACGCCCATAACAATGAAGGACAAGCAACACCGGCTTGATTGATGCTAGAATTATATCTGCAAGCATGACCGTAAGAGCGACGTTACTAGGTTTAACATGTATACGTTGTATCCCAATGCCGATGGAAGTTAGAGGAAAAAGTTAGTTGGTTGTGTGAATTGCAATCCTGTACAGAAATATCAGTGGCTTTTAAGTGTGAAATTTTCCTACAAAGCCAAGTACTCCTGAGTTTGAGAGAACGCGTTCATGTTTTGCACCCTTACAATGTTTAAGCAGAACATATTGTCTGTTAAATTAAACAAATGGAGAAGTGTATGTGTCACTAATTCTCTCCAAAACAGTGGGGTAGATGTTTCTTGTCTTATAATTTATTTTAGTTTTTTTGTGAAATTTCATTGTATTAATGAAAAGATACTGTATATCATCTACAAAATCACCAGGTATTACGCTCACCTACAGATTCCTGTACATCACCATCCGATGCACATCAGCTGCTAGTAACAACTAATCACAAAGAATGCCTGCACTAATCCCCCAAGCATTGCAAATGCAAAGAGGTCTGTTCTACTTCCAGGCGCTTTTTTTCCAGCTCCTTACGCACCGTTGAATTAGTTGCTTGGTCATGTGTACCAGTGTTTCCACAGTTCTTTTGTAATTTTCTTTATGATGGCAATTGTTTCTACAGTTACGTGCAAAGCAATTGGTCATAAAATCAGTGCACCTCAAGACAAAATCAAAAGTTTTTGACACATTAAAATGGACCATTGGCTTTGCTCAACTGAACAGCTTGCTGTACAGAAAGATAAGGATTTGATATACATATTTCTAGCGTCAAGCTGGTACATCCAATTTGACGCGCTCTCGGTCCAGCAATAGTGCATCAGTTAAGAATGCAGTCTCTGGTTTATTTTGATCATCCATTGCAGCCAATTTCTTGAACTTGGAGAAAAATAAACATAGCATCAAGCTAGTGTTGAACTGATGACCAAAAACTTGCAGCAACCCTAATTAGAAATTAAAAGGCCCGAGAAAGCACAGGAACAGATTCGGGCAACTGCATGAGGTCTCAGGTCACTGAACATCTGTTAAAAGTGTAGCCCTGTGGTCTACATGTCATGCATCGCCTGTTCAGTATATCCTAAGTTATGAAGTTCTTGCCATAGAAGGTGGAAAGTAAATATTGATAACTGGTATTTATTGTTACAACATATAATTCTACAGCAGTTGTGCTAGCTAAAGGCCACTAGAACAGGAGAAAGTACTTATTTGGCTGAAACAAGAAAGCCACTTGGTATTACACTTTTCTTGAACTTGGAAGAGGAAAAGGGTATCTTCAAGCTAGTCTTGAACTGATGACCAAGAATTTGCAGCAACCCAATTAAAAGCTATAGGGCTCAGAAAAGCATCAGGTATGCCGAAGGAACTGACTAGGGCAAGTGCATGGGGCCTCAGTTCGCTGCAAAGTTTACCCACTTCTTTCCTCACTGCAGCAGCATTCTCCCTTGATAGAAATCCATATCGGAGGAACGCAGCATCTTCTTCCATTGTGATCAAGGCATATGTCGTTCTCAGAAGACCAAGTATGTTCTGCAAGTGCATCCAGTCTTGATTACCTTGATATTACCTAATTATTTCTTGTACTAGAGAAATAGAAGTCTTCCTGGTTATTGTTTTACTATAAAGCAGTGTAGCTTTTTCAATGTTAGGATGTCAATTGATAGCGTCATGTGATGAAACTTCTCTTAATATATTTGTTTCTAAGAACTGTAGCCATATCCTAAGCTGCCAATTAAAATTTTTCATATCTAAATTGGCAAATTTTGGATCTGTCTAAGATTCAGATATTTCCTTCGTATTCTTTTTCTCTTCGATAAGCTTAACACAAGTATCTTATACCACTATCAGCCCCAAGCATATCTAGGCAGCAAATTGTCTCCGTTTCTCATTGCTTCTTAAGATAGTGGCGTGACTTATCAAGGGGAAAAAGAAAATGAGTGGCATTTC
Source organism: Escallonia rubra (assembly GCA_033065855.1). Classification (NCBI taxonomy): domain Eukaryota; kingdom Viridiplantae; phylum Streptophyta; class Magnoliopsida; order Escalloniales; family Escalloniaceae; genus Escallonia; species Escallonia rubra. Next base: position 241,805 of record JAVXUO010002435.1, on the reverse strand, counting down.
ATATAATGAATAAAAACAAGTTGAATTGACCAAATATATACAAGTATCATAGAGAACATGACCATAGATACAATAACAGTCGCCGAGTACCTTCAGTGGACCAGCAGACAGAGTCTCCTCAGCCTCTATAAAGGTCTGCAGAATTGCTTTATCTGAGAAGGCTTTGCCCAAGTCTTCAGCAAGCTGATAACTCTGGTACGCCAAAATTTTTGAGGATGAGGCACAGAGAAGAGGTCATCTTGGAACTTAAGTTAACAATAATACATAAAGGAAAATCCATGTAGACAAAGAGAGAAATGCAAGGGGGATGTGGAAAGCCAAGTAAATGGCGGATGGAAAGGGAAGGGAGGAAGGGCGGCAGGGGGTGGGAGAGGGGAGAGAACCAATGATGGTAAAGAAGCATCCTTACCACAATGAAAGCATATTCTTTGCTTTCCCCCTGTACTTGGTGTTGTGAAACTTCAGCAGCAAAACGATGTAATAGATCTCGTTCTCTGAGGCAGAAAATATCAGTCTGGCAAAAACAAGTGATGATTGGTTATTCATATATAACAGATCAAAGAAGGAGTAGTGCTAGAGCTTATTACCTGGAAGTGAACACTCCTCAAAGTAGAGCTTGTAAGCTGAGACGGGACAATAGGGCAAGCTTTATTCATGTGCTCCAAGCCCAAACCTGCGAACGGTTTGTTCTTCTTTTTAGCAGACACGAATTCTGCGAGGAGTGCCTTGCTAACCTGAGTTTACAGTCTCGACACATAAGTCCAGAAATGTATACAAAATTAGGAAATTATTTAATAAACGTAACTAATGGTTACATATGAGCTTCAGCTCTACTGGTACTCATCCCACCTTCCACAGCTGGGTAATGTTCAAGTCTCACCAGAGACGATGGTTACTGATATAACTCAAATATAAACTCTCAATAATTGGAAGACACCTGGCACTCCCAGTCAAATTGGGTCAATCTACGAGATTGATAATTATCTTATTTTAGATTCTAAAAGAGTCCTCAAAGATCGTGACGTGATCCTCAAGGATCCTAACGCGATCCTAACATATCTGGCCCACGGCTCAGTCTTACCAGGGTCTTCCACCTACGGCTATATAAAGGGGACTACCTCTAGGTAATCAGACAATCACACAAACAGACACACAGTCTTTCATGCTTTTTCAGAGTCCATATCCTCTAACTGCGCTCTGACTTAAGTATCGGAGAGTTCTCCACCAGGAACCCCACCCGGCGGTCATTCGTTTTCAGTCTTGCAGGTCATCGTTCTTGGCTAGGGTTCCGGAGCATAGCAGCGACAGATTGGCGCCATCCATGGGACCCGCCATCCTAGCTGATTGACCTTAAGAAATAGCAGCCAACTGACGGCACCGTCATCAAAAAAGTTCAGCATAAACGGGAAGTAACATGAGCGCCACCGACTCCAGTGGCGCTATTACAAAAAAAGGAAAAAAAGAAGCAGCTGATCGCCGCTGCTGTGTCAACTTCTCCGGCAAAGTGCCGGCGCTGCACCATGACGGCCTCACCCGACACCACCACCGCGCCGCCAATTCTTCAGGTCACCCCCGTACCGATCAAGACAACGCCGATAACAATGGCCACAACCCACAGCCGCCACTGCAGAGCTATCGTAGCTGTTACGAAAAAGAGGGGGAGAGAGAGGGGGGGGGGAGCAGAGGAGTTCAGCCCCATCACCGCCCGTCACACCATCCAAGACCGTGACGATGCAGTAGGCATCGCCGAGCTACGTGCCGTCGCGACCCCAACTGCTCCATCAGCTTCCTTTTTCGAACAAACCGAAGTGAATGGATCTCATCGGCCTCTCACTCACCACAACTGAGCCGCCATTAGCCCCATTGCCTAGGCAATAGATGAAAGATCCCTTACAAATCTGATGCGTGTCTCAAGACACCTGGTATAACTTCCTCAGCCAAACATTTTGGCTAAGAAATTGAGGGGCTTATGATATAACTCAACTATAACCTCCCAATAATTGGGGGATACCCAGCATTCCCAGTCAAATTAAGTCAATCTACGAGATTGATAATTATCTTATTAAGAATTAGGATTCTAAAAGAGTCCTCAAAGATAGTAGCGTGATCCTCAAGGATCCTAACATATCTGGCCCATGGCCCAATCCTACTAGGGTCTTCTACCTACGGCTATAAAAAAGGGAACTACCTCCAGGTACGCAGAATCACATACATAAACAGTCTTTCATGCTTTTTCAGTGTCCCTATCCTGTAGCAGCGCTCTGACTTAAGCATTGGAGAGTTCTCCGCCGGGAACCCCACCAGGCAGTCACTTGTTTTCAGTCTTGCAGGTCATCGTTCTTGGCTAGGGTTCCATAGCATACTTTTTTAGCAGCAACAGTTACTATAGCTCGTTTTGGAGTAATTCCAAGCATGCCATTAGGGCCAACTCACATAGCTTGCAAGGGTCCGGTTCTCATTACTGGACCCACCAGCATGCTGCCAGGAGCCACCAGGTTTCCAGGAAAGTAGGCCCCAAAGGTCCAGTTCTCATAGCCCCACCAGCCAGGGTCTAAGTCTAGTAGCCCAAACATGGGTCGAGTCAGTAGTCTAGTCATGTAACTCCAAGTGGGCCTAACCCTATAGCTTAATTAAAGCCATAATAAACAAAAATAAATAATCATCATCCTCATCATCATCCAAGCCTTTGCCCCAAACTAGTTGGGGTTGGCTACATGAATCATTTTCTTCCGTTCCGCCCAATCAAAGCACATGTTTTCTTATAAATTCCTAGCAATCAAGTCTTTTCTCGCTGCTTCTAAGCAAGTTATCCTCGGTCTACCCCTAACTTGTTTTATGCCACATTAACTTGGCACAAATCACTTCGTCTGACAGGAGCATCTAAAAGGCCTATGTTGAGTACGACCAAAGCATCTCAAGCAATGTTCCCTCGTTGATCATTATTTCATATTTTATCCCTCCTTGGGTGGCCGCATATACACCTAAGCATCTGCATTTCGGCTACACTAGTAAAAGTTGACCCTTGGTTACCCACCATACAGCACTGCTGGCCTCACCGTCATCTTACTAATTTTCCATTCAACTTTTTGAGGAATATTACATTCACACAAGACCCAAGCTGACCTCCACTTTAGCAACCTTATCCTACAAGTCACATCCTTATCAATCTCTTCCTCCATTGTGCATTATTGATCCAAGATGCCTAAGAATATCTTTCTTAGGTACTCATTGACCATCGATATTTACTTCCTCCCTTGACATCCTCTTACTTTTTACTAAAATTTAATTCCATGTACTCCGTCTTAGTCATGATTAACCAAAAGCCTTCGGACTCTAAATTACTTCTCCACAACTCTACCTTCACATTTAATCCTACTCTAGTTTGTTCTTTAGAAATGTTGCCCGCAAATAACATACCCCATCAGACCTCATCCTGAATAAGATCCATACCCAAAGTAAAAAGGTATGGGCTTAAATCCGACCACTGTTGAAGTCCAATGGTAATTGAACACTCACTAGTCATTCCATCAGTTGTTCTTCTTACATAAGCAGGCATTCCTTTCTTCTATAGCCCCATCACATAGCTTTCTTTGGTACGTTATTTTGATGCTATTTTCTTCATCAATCGCCTAATCAAGAAAATAGCTTCCATAGTGGATCTTCCAAGCATGAAACCTCATTTATTCTCGGATATTTAGTCTCCCTTCTCAGTATTTCTAGTATATGTTCAATTACTCTCTTCAAAAATTCACAGGGCGACTCCTAGCTTGATCCATCTGTAGTTGTTGCAACTTTGGATATCTACTTTATTCTTTATACAGGTATCAAAGTGTTGTTGAACAACGTGATCAAACACTATGCCACATAGCCTAAGCGTCTCCAAACCTTGGTCCAATAGCCTTTTTTATTATCATCCTTTTCAAACCTTCTTTCGGAGATGTTCTAAATCTGCAAATGCCTCTGATTAGAATCATCAAATAAGTCACTGAACAACATCACTATCCAACAATTTGTGGTGGGCCTGACCACTGCATATTCTTTCTGGCCCAGGCTGATAAAGATATTCCATCCTACGCAACGAAGGAAGTATCAATTATACAATTTTCTTATATCAAGCACTGACATGCACATCCAACAAACTACCCCCATCGAAATTTGTACCAAGTTTTGTTTTTCGAGTACCATATGTATCTCGAATCTCTTAGATTTCATCAGTAAGAACATATTTCGAAAAAGTACCTGTTGCATGAGAACATTGTTGTCCCCCTCAAAAGTTGACTGTACATCAAATTCACTTTTAAGATGACCAACGTGATTTTCAGTTTTCAGACCTTGTCCTCCACAGGCTTCACGGCACTCCTGATTCATGCATAAGGAAAATGTGGTAAGGAACATTACCAGTAATACAACCCAACTCCCTACAATAATTCTTGTTTGCAACCTGGAGAGTTCGCATGTTATGCCAGGTTAAAGAAGCCTTGAATGCACTGGATACAATATGGATGGTTTTGTTTGTTTCCGGTGTCCTCCTCACATATAACATTTTCAAGTAGTTAGCAGCAAAACTCATAGCATATCTGCAGCACCAAACAGGACATCACCAGGCCGGAACAGAAAGACAACCGCTTAAACAGAATATCAAGATGTTTACAACAGCAGGTCAATCAATAAGTTGACTCACTTACATATAACCATGAATGTAAAAGGCATTAAGAAGTCTAAAATTAGGTCGCCGTTCAGACTTAAAAGAAAAAAGGGGCAAAGGACCATTCCACATATCTGATATCCGGAATCATGTTTCCAAGCAAAAGTTACTCCCAAGGGCAAACCTATTCTTGTTAAAGAACTTGAGTTGACTATGTTGATAATCATCACTGGTTATCTATGCCCAGGTCAGTAGAACATATGTCCACAGATTTTCCACAATAAGAAGAAAGTAAAAATTGGCAACTGACCTAAATTATAACGCAGTAAGCTACCTCCCATACCCTGAATACTACGAACCTGTCTCATCTTATCACTCCAAGGAAATTGTAACGTGTACATGCGTGGGTAAAGATACATATAGACGCTTTTTACTTTAACTAAGCTGTTGACTCGGCCTTCAATATTTAGACTTGCAAGAGAATAACAAAGGGACCTCCAAAAGACAGTTTCACAAATCTTATGGATTCTCCTAAAGTTGAGAATCAAAAACAAAGCAAAACTTCGCAACTGAAGCCATTTTCCATTTTAATGAATGAACGGATCACGTAAGGTAGGTATTTGTCTATCTCGAGCCTTAAAATATGCACTTTTGCCTGCTAATGTAATATGAGTCAAACCTTGAAATAAACACTTTTGTCTACTAATGCAATAGGAGTCAAAAAGAACGAAGCTGTAAACTAGGGGAGTTCTTTTTAGATACTGCAACACTAATAAATGAGATACTTACGTCTTTGCAAGAAGAGGTAAGAGACGCCGTTGATGACTTGGATAATCAAGCAGAAGGACTTCGGGCCCATTTGGTACCAAGGAAAATGCCCGTCTCGACAGTGCGTACCTCATAGCAATTGCTAAACCGATCTAATGGAGGGGCAAAGAAGAATAAGAGAGCAGACAATCCCCTTGTACTCACATGTATCCAAGACACCAAAGAAACAATTGCCATCCTTTACTTACCTTTGATGTGTAAATCGAACTAACTGCAATGGTAACCCGACCTGATGTCAAAGGGGCCAAGAATGCTGCAAATCTCTGAAAATCAGCAAATGCAAATCAGCTTAGATATTGCTGGTTCAACTACCTATCAAATACCATGTTGCTAGAAGGGGCTTCCTCTAGGAGACTTGCAATCAAAGGTCGCATTCATAAGGTTTGCGAGAGTCGTGCCACTATGGAGGGTCTGTGATGTCCACTTTAGCCTTTGAGTAAATAAATAAATCGGTGTAATTACCAATAATTATATTAAGCTGGAGAAGATGAGATTAACCATCTAAGAATAAATAACCTGATCTGGATTCTTTATTGCACTCAAATATTGTCCATCTGGAGAAACATCAGCCACTGAATTCAACAAGTTTTCTCTAGGAACTCGGACATTATCAAACCTGGATACCACAGGTCAAAAAAGCATTCACCTAAAACTAAATCACATCTATATATCCTAAGAATTTAGTGACAGTAAATGATTTTCAACATAGTAGGTATCATCTTTACCAGATTCGACCGTTGTCAACACCATTTAAGCCAATCTTATGACCACAATCGGCCACACGTATGTTTGGACATATGTTTCCATCTGTATCTCTGATCTGGGCAATAAAAGCATGAACACCTTGGCTGTTGCCATTCATATTGAGCTGCGAAAAAACTATAGTATGTGTCGCATGCTACAAAGAATTTCAGGGGAGTATGTCAGTCTCGAACAATTAAGCGGAAACAAGAAAACTAGAAAGCAATAACCTTTAGTACACAACTCCACAATACGAACAAAGAATTCTTACATTAGCTGCACCTCCGATCCAGTACTTTTGAGCCGATTCACATGGAGTGTTAATGACAAACTCTTCCGTATTTGAATCATAAGTGGTGACTGTTTCAATGCCTCGGACCTGAAAACAACATCGAAAAAGCAGTTAAAGATAGCTATACAAAAGGAGCCTAAACCCATGCATAGGCCTATGACTGAAAGACCTTGACTCACATACATTACTTCCATGCCCCAACTCGGTCATTGCAAAGCAACCCTTGATCAAGTAAGTTTCTGTATCCCTTAACCACTTTTCATGATGGCGCTTTGTGCCAAAAAACTGGATGGCGCCACCCCTGTAGTTTGTTGATGAGATAGAACCTCATTTAGTAAATTGCTTACTTGGTAGGCGAAACATAGTGTGAATCGTAATGTGGTACTTAGAAAGAATATATTCATAACCAACATTTCAACAGATGTGACCTATTTACAGATGAAAACGAGCAAAAAGAAAATTAAAATCATATGAAACTTGTTATGAGATAACATACTCTGCGGTAACTAGTGAAGCTGGAGACCGGATTCCCCTGCTACATTACAATATCTTGCTCCTTATACGGGAGCCGACTTGGGTCACAGGTGTGGTTCTGGGTGTACTGACCAAAAGAACCCCGAAAACAGAAAGGCCATGATGCAAGACTTATACAACAATAAAGGACAAAATGGATCACAAAAAGACCAACTATATCTTTTGGCTTAGTGAACAACAAACTACATGGTAAGATTCAGAGAAAGAGACCAGCTCATATGATCCGAGTCCTACTGCACATCAAGTGGTCCTAAAGGCTCCACAATTCAAGGGTTAGAAAGCTGCAAAAGAGCTAAGAAGTCCTAGCCTTTATAACGTTAACTGCCCAGACGCTTTTCACTGTAAAAATACCTGCCTCACAAGAGGGCAAGTAATTAGGAAGCACTACTCAGAGTCCAATCACCCACTTCCTCCCAGGCTCCCAGGCAGCATTAGCTATCACTAACTTCTGCGTAGATTGTTGTCGTAGGCAACAAACATCTCTCACGACTAGTTACATCTTTGGACGATTTTCCCTGTGGTTGAATGGTGTTTAAATGATGCATTTACAAAGGAAATTAGAAAGAGTAGAGTGGTATAGACTTCAGTTATACCAGTAGTAGTAGAGCATGAGGCTTCTTTCATCCATATGGTATGGACTTTTACCTAGAAGCAACAGTTTCAGATAGTCCAAGCTCATTCTAATGCACATTACATTAATTAAGAGAAAAAGCCAACCACAGTTCCAATTGATTTACCCAACTATTTCAAAAAAATTACATAGTTGAGTTTTACTTGTTTTTCATTAAACTCACGAACGAATGAACAAGAAAAAGCAGGCCGACAGGCTAAAAGGTGCCATCACTTGAGCATTCAGGCAAATGACAACAATTTCTCAGTTTTAGTCCTTTATTTTCTCCCTAAATTCCAACAATCTCTCAGTAATAAAAAGAAAAACGAAAAAAAATCACCAAACTAGACAGTAACATCTATAACTAAGCAACGAAGAAAGGACCCAAAAAACAACCCAACATCACAGAAAGGGACCCACTAAACTTACTATACCAGGAATTGCACACCAAGCAAGCAAGCTCGCCATAGAAAAAAACAGGAGCCAAACATACAACCCACTAAACTCACCACAAAAAGAAATGCACGCCGAGCTTCACCGATAGCGAGTGATCAAAGATACCCATAACCTCCAAGAAGGCAAACTTCCTCAGCTCGGCTTCGGGCCCCGTTTTCGTGAGCCACCCTTGAAAAACGCCCCGGTCCGACAAGTAACCGATCCGCTTCATGGTCATCTCCCTCTGCTGCTCCATCGTCTGGTTGTAGTCCGGCGTCACAAAAACCTTACCGCCCCTCTCTTTTGGGCAGAACAAGTTGCTCTGGACCATGAGCCCGAATAACCAGTCCCGGTCCTCCAAATTGTGGCCGTCCATTAGCTTCCGCATGTCCCTGGTGTCGAAATCGAACGGCTCGGAGAGCTCCGGCGGGGAGTAACTGAGGCATGTCGAGGGGTGGAGGGATTGGGACTGGGATTGGGATGGGACGTGTTGGTGGAGGTGTCGGGCGAGGACTTGGGTCCGGAACCTCACCCGCTCCGTCGAAGAGGAAGACTCCATTCTTATGACCTGCTTGATGAATTGGGATTTTTGGGTTTATAAAATTTTGATCAGATCTGATTAACGAAAGAGGAGGAAGACGATATAAATGCTGCTGGCTTGAATGTGAAGAGAAGGAGAAGAAGAGGTCGTTAGTTACGCGCGCAAGGTAGGTGGCGCCACGGGATCATAAGTTCCCGCATTAATGCCCGCGACCGGAATATATGCTATGGAAACACTTTGGCGGCTGCAAAATTTACTTTGGTTACTTACATATATTTCACTACTTTTTAATGATATACCTTTTGATTTTACGCTACTAAAACTAGAGCGTAGGTGGTGAAATGTAGAGTCTGATTATTATTATTTTTTTTATTCCCAACTCATTTATAAGGATTTGCTTGAAATCACTGCAACGCATAGTCTCGATAAAAGATGAAAGAAATGACGTCGTAGAAATTTTTGACGATAAATTGAAAAAATTTGCTTGTGTCCTAGCAAGAGCAACTACATAACTCTTGTACGTTTAGTCTCTTCAATTTCCTTGCATCCATTGAAATCCAAAGATAAGAAAATCAGTTGGTTTTTTACTCTTTTACTCATAACTAAATGGACAATTTTGAGTGATGATTAAGCCCAATGGATGGAAGAAATGGCAGAGGCTCTAAAGGATAACCGCTAAAGTCACTTGTTTCAATCATAGTTATCAATACCCTACCGATATCGGTTGGTACGTACCATTTTTGTCTTCTAACAATACGGTATGCCTTTACATTTGACCGCTCTGTACCGGTTGTATCGGTCGGTACAAGTGAAACTGACCAAAAACTACGTAATGTCCGATATATTGTGTTTTGTACCAGTTCCTTAAAAAATGTAAAAAGTTACATAGTTTGTTGAAAATTTTAGTAAATTGACCATATAAAGATTAGATAGAAAAGATCATAACCTCTTTCTCACAATATTCATTAGAATATACAAAATCTTTCTTAATAAGTTTTCAATCTTCTTCGCAATTTTAACTTTGTTTTTACTTTTCTTCTTAACTTTGATTTACTTCATAGTTGAAAGTTTTCATCATATTCTTCCGTCTATATGATGCACTATTTTATACATTTTTTGATGCAGACGCACACACAAACAACTTGTTATTGAACTCTAAGACATCATTCTTGAACAAACAACTTATTCTTCTATAAGAAATTACTAATGAGATAGTTGAAAAAATGAATAATTTAATTGAATAAGTTATTTGTTTCTAGTGCCACTGTATGAGAGCAAACAACTTATTTGGAAATAAATAGTTTAGTTTAAAAATATATATATGTATATATTTTTAGTTTGCTATGTATGAGTATTATACATGTTCATTATTTATGCAAAATCTGAGACGGTACCGGTACGTACCGTTTTTCAGAAAAGACGGTACGCGCTCCGATATGGTATTCGTAAATATGGTTCAAATCCCCACATTAACGAGCTATATAGATTGCAATTCCATTCATACCAAAAAGGGAAAAAAAAATTGAGTGATGATGCGTCAAACCAGTTACATGATGGACGGACTAATTGCCATACTAAACTTTTGTCACTGTTATCCTTATAATGAACATATAATTTTGGTTAAAAGAGATAATTTAGTCCAGACTAATTCAACAACTGTGTCAAAAATTCAAAGAATGACAAATAAAAATCGAGCTCTCAAGCATCCCATCTCTGAAACAAATATAAAGATGCATGTTTAGCCACATCTTGATGTACAAACTATTTGATTTTCCGTTATTGTCCCGATTGCACGACCATCGAATTTGAAGATAAACATAGTTGATGGAGGTTAATGGAGGTAAAGTGTACTACCAAGGTGGCTAGTCTTAGAAAGACAAGGACCATTTCTTTGACAAACAAAAGATGTACTGAGTACTTCTACCACTTGTTCAAATGGTCCCCGGCCTCTCCGGTCCAACTCTCAAGGCTGATTGTTATTGACTATTGAGATGTGTGCCGCCTAATCTGGATCTGGATAAAGATTCCCTGCCCAGCTGCCTAAGTTGTGACACTTTTTTTATCACTAAAGGATCATAGTCCCACGAAAATTGTTATGTAAATCCGTTCGTTATTTTCCTCGGGAAAGTTTGGTCCATTCCTGAATACTAACTAATGTATTCGACGGCATCTCATATGTTACCAACTCAAGTGTTTTCAACCACACTTCTCTAATGCCTTATTTGTTCTACAGAAAAAAAAAATCATATTTTTCGGTGTTTTGCTTATTTAATTGAAAACTGTTTACGAAGAATTTCCACGGTGCATGTAAAATTTTAGGAAAGTGGTTTACTGGAATAAAAAGGGAATCGAAAGTCACTTTTTGGGGGAAAAAAACACCGTCACTTCTCACATGCCTCTTGCCCGAGTCAATCGCTTCTGTCACACTGCTCCTCCGCCACATTTTCCTCGAAAGTATCACTACGCCCACTTATGTTGACAATCAGATCCATGAAGTCCATGTTCTTTAACGATGAATCTTCAAGAAAACATAGCTGATCTTGCACTTGCGGGTTGTTGTTGAACTCTTCGTCTGGGCAAAAGGGCACCAAAAATGAAGGGTTTGTTCGGAATTTTCCACAATTGATTCCTACCTTATTAAACATTGTACTACAAGGTATAATATGCAAAACAAATCAATTAAATTGATTGATTGGTTTGAGAGATATTAACTCTCAAAGATTGGCATTTAATAAGGTTGAAAAGGGTCATGACGTGGGTTTTCACATGGCTTGAGAAATGGAAAGGTTAAAAATATTTAAATGGCCATGTGACATACCATATTGTTCTAGAAACACATGGTATGCATGGTCATGCACTCGCACATGTGCGGTGCACCGCACCTCACGCGAGTGCGCCCGCGCCGGCGACGGCGTAAAGGCGTTATTGGCGCTTTTAGGCACACTTTGCACTTCGCACGTGCACATCGTCGTTAGGAGCCCTGGCCCCGAGCCCAGCCTTAACTTTTTGCAACAAATTCAGCCTGTGAGCGGACTGAAATAGTGTGACTATTGGGCAAATTAAACAGATCTCTTATCTGTTTAAATTCGAAAAGGCACATGTTTATGGTGTCCTTTAGTTCAAATATTGAACCTCTTTATTGTGTCTACAGATTGTGACTGTTAAGTGACATTTGCAGAATCACTTAACTATCACAACTGTTTACACCTGTTCAAGGCACCTTTTGGTGTCTATAAATAGGGTTGATGGTCTGATCATTTCTCACTTCGATTTTCTCTCTCTCTCTCTCTCTCTCTCAGATTTCTATCTGTTGATTGTAATATGTTGTAATCAACAGAGTTCGCCTATTTTATCTTGGGAGGCAGATTTGATGCTACCCTAAGCAGATTATAAAGGAGCAAATACTGTCTTAAGGAAAAAGTGCAACGCATTCGACTCAAGTTTTTTCCAGTTCAGTTTTCTCCATACTGCCTTACTTTCCAACAATCTTAAGACAGTACGTAGTTTGGCTACGATGGAGACTCCTGCTAGGATGCCTATGATCAATGACATCTGCAAGCTGGCTAAGTTCGATGGCTCATTCTTTAGGCGATGAAAGAGGAAGATGTACTTCTTTCTTGCAACATTGAAAATTGCCTACGTGCTCACTATTCCAAAGCCTGTCGTGGAAGAAGCTGCAGATGAAGCAATTAAGCAGACTGCCATGAAGCAAAAGCAAAAGTGGGAGGAGGATGACACCTACTGCAAGGCCTACATTTTGGGAGGGTTGTCCGACACTCTCTATGACGTGTACCAGATCAAGTATGCAAATAACACCGCAAAGGAACTATGGGATGATCTAGACAGCAAGTACAAGACGGAGTACGTTGGGAATAAAAAATTCCTAATCAGTAAGTTGTTTGACTTCCGCATGGTAGATAGCAAGTCTGTTATTACTCAGATTCATGAATTACAATGATTATGAATTTGATTATTTCAGAGGGCCACTCTTTTGACGAGTCTTTCCAAGTGTCAACTATAATTTCTAAATTACCTTTGGCTTGGAAACAATGTTGTAAAGAGTTGAAACAAAAAAAGGATGCCATGACCATGCAAGAGTTGGTCAAATATATCCAAGTTGAAGAGAATTCTCGAAACTTGGATAGACTTGAGTTGGAAGACAACAAGTCCTCCAAAGCTCTTGTAGTGGACCAAGGCTCCCCTTGTGGCTCTAAGCATAAGCTTGATGGTCAAGCTTCTGCTTCTACCAACGGGCAAGACAAGCCTAAAAAGGCTTGTTGGAAGTGTGGGAAAATTGGGCACTTCAAGAAGAATTACCGAGTGGCTAAGAGGCAGAAAAAAGGACCATACCAATGTGGTTAACAACGAGGACTTCGTTACAGTGGTTTCCGAAGCCAACATGTTGGGGGAAGATGATGAGTGGTGGGTGGACTCCGGTGCAAACAACCACATTGCTAAGAATAGAAATCTATTCAAGGACCTCGAGCCAGTTGCGGAGGGGCATCATCTCTGCATGGGAAATCCATCTACAACTAAGGTCATAGGCAAAGGAACTGTGGTGCTCTATCTCTCCTCCAGCAAGGAGCTGACCTTAAAGGATGTGTTATTTATTCTCGATGTTAGGAAGAATCTTATATCTATTAGCATGCTTAATCAGTTTGGGTTTAAGATTCTTTTTGAGTCAGACAGTATTATTCTGACTAAGGGAGGGAGCTATGTTCGCAAAGGATATGTAACCAATGGATTGTACAAGCTTACTCTTGCTAACAATTTGTTTATCTTGCTGTTCCATTTAATTTATGGCATTCTAGACTAGGTCATGTCAATTATAAACGCATGAGAAGTATGGTAAACTTAGGTTTAATACCTCAAAGTACTTCATCTAGTTTAGAGAAATGTTCAGTTTGCATAAAGTCTAAAATTGCCAGAAAACCTTTTAAAGGGGTTGAGAGGAAAACACAATTGTTAGAATTAGTACATTCGGACTTATGTGAGATGGAAGGTCACCTAACAATTTATGGTAAAAGATATTTCATTACATTTATAGATGATTGTTCTCGTTATACTCACACATATCTTCTTAGGACTAAAGATGAAGCTTTGGATAAATTTACAAATTTATAAAGCGGAAGTAGAGAATCAATAAGATCGTAAGATTAAAATTTTACAGTCGGATAGGGGAGGTGAATATCTTTCCTTTGATGATCTATTTGGAACTTGGGGTATCATACACCAAGTTATAGCTCCTTATAGTCCACAACAAAATGGGGTAGCCGAGAGGAAAAATAGGACCTTGCAAGAAATGGTTAATACCTTATTACTTACTTCTGATTTGCCTAAGAATTTGTGGGGGGAAGCACTCATGACTTCAACATATATACTTAACCATATACCCCACAAAGTCTCTAATGTCACACCCTATGAGTTATGGAAGAAGAGAAAACATTTTCTTGGACACCTTAAGGTGTGGGGGTGTATGGCATTAGTAAGGCTAACCGATCCGAAAAGATCCAAATTAGGGGAAAAAGCAATCGAATTTGTCTTCATTGGCTATGCTCAATATGCAAAGCATATAGATTCTTAACCATGGAATCAATGCAATCCGTTAGTCAAAATATTATTTTGGAATCTAGAGATGCAGAATTCTTTGAGAATTCTTTCTCTAAAAATCGAAAAAGTGAAGACATAGTCGATGAGGATCAAGTTCACCCTACTCCGGAAATGGGGGAATGAGGTGAACTAAGGAGAAGTAAGAGAGTAAGGATTTAAAAATCCTATTGTCCAGATTTATACCAATTCATAGTTGAGGGAGGTAGAAATGAAGGTGATTACTCTCACATGTATAACGTAGAACATGACACTCTTACATATCGAGAAGCCATAACTTCTTGAGATTATGCCCTATGGCAAGAAGCTATAAATGATGAAATGGAGTTAATTATGTCAAACCAAACTTGGATATTGACTGATTTACCACTAGGGTTTAAACATATAGGCTGCAAATGGATCTTTAAGCGGAAGCTTAAGCCAGACGGATCCGTAGATAAGTATAAAGCAAGACTTGTAGCCAAAGGTTTTCAACAAAAGGAAGGGATAGACTATTTCGATACCTATGCTCCGGTAGCTAGACTTAACACTATAAGATTACTGTTTGCTTTATCATCCATTAACAAACTACTTATACACCAAATGGACGTCAAGTTTGCTTTTCTAAATGAAATTTTAGATGAGGAAGTGTTCATGGAATAACCGGAAGGTTTTGTACTAAAGGGCCAAGAAACAAAGGTTTGTAAGATTATCAAATCTTTGTATGGCTTAAAACAAGCTCCTAAGCAGTGGCATGAACGATTTGACAAAGTCGTTCTTTCTCATGGATTTAGAATAAACGAATGTGATAAATGTGTTTATTCTAAGTTTGATAAAGGACGTGGTGTGATAATATGTTTGTATGTAGATGATATGTTAATCTTTGGTATTGATTTAGATATTGTATTGGAAACCAAATCATTTTTATCTTCACCATTTCATATGAAGGATATGGGGGAAGCCAATGTTATTTTGGGAATGAAAATAATTAGATCATCGGATTCTATTTCTTTGTCGCAGTCTCATTATATTGAGAAAATTTTAAAGAAATTTAATCACGAGAATTGTGCCCCGGTTACTACCCCATATGACCATTCTATTAAGTTGAGGACAAATGAAGGAAAATGTGTTTCTCAGCTAGAGTATTCTAGTGTTATTGGCAGCTTGATGTATATCATGCAATGTACCCGACCAGATATAGCCTTTGTGGTCGGAGTTTTGAGTAGGATTACTCATAACCCCGGGCAAGTCCATTGGAATGCGGTGTTTGTACTTAAGTACCTTAAGGGCACAACAGATTATGCATTAACTTATAAGGAATTTCCTGCCGTTTCGAAAGGGTACACAGTTGCAAACTAGATCATGGACTCAGATGAAACAAAGTCCACAAGTGGTTGGATATTTACCATAGGTGGATGTGGTATTTTTTTGGGTTCCAAGAAGCAAACTTTGATTTTACATTCGACCATGGAGTCTGAGTTTATTGCTTTGGCAATGGCGGTCAAGGAGGCAGAATGGCTAAGAGACCTGTTGATAGAGATTCCTCTATGGCCTAAGCCAGTGCTTGTTATTTCTATTTTCTGCGATAACGAGGCAACGTTAACTCGGGCATATAATAAGGTTTACAATGGGAAATCTAGACATATAAGTCTTAGACATAGCTATGTGAGAGAACAATTAAGCAAATGAGTTGTTACTGTTAGTTATGTGAAGTTCAAAGGTAATTTGGCCGATTCCTTTACAAAAGGCCTACGCAGGGATATAATATGACAGACTTCCAGGAAGATGGGTTTGAAGCTTATGAAATAATAGAAATAACAAGCACGTGAAAACCAACTAGATAATAGAGTAACCTCTAGTCTTCTAGTTCAATGGAAAAACACGTTGTATTTATAACCAAAGATGCACTAAAAGATGAAGATTTTGATCTTCATGCCATCTTAAGGTAGTGCATACTTGTATGGAGAACAAGAGGAGGGTGGGAGTTCTTCCCATAATAAATATATGTTCTTAAAGAAAGGTACAGGTCATACAAGTGCACCTTAGTAGATTTACCTATACAAGTGCGGGAAGTGCCGCTTCTACGAGATTTGAGCTAGTCTCTATGGCACTTATGAAAATCCTAAGATGTAGCACAAGGCCGTAAATGTGCAGGTATTTAGAAATTTGGTTGGGAAGTTCTACACATAATAGCGATGATCAATCCCCAAGGATTCTTAGTTCAAGGCTAAGGCTACTCAGAGTTCTGATTGACTTCATTCCTATATGGTAAAGGTTCAAGTCGGAAGACACATTTATCTTAGTAGGACCTACCAAAGGATAGAGATAGGTACATTTTTTAATTAGGAATGTGATAAAATCCAATTTTGAAAAATTGAGGAAAATTGTTGGGAATTTTCCACAATTGATTCCTACCTTATTAAACATTTTACTACAAGGTATAATATGCAAAAAGAATCAATCCAATTGATTGATTGGTTTAAGAGATATTAACTATCAGAGATTGGCATTTAATAAGGTTGAAAAGGGTCAAGATGTGGGTTCTCACATGGCTTGGGAAATTGAAAGGTTAAGGGTATTTAGATGGCCACGTGACATACCATACTGTTATAGAAAGACATGGTATGCATGGCCATGGACTCGCACATGTGCGGTGCACCGCATCACACACGCGCGCGCGCTGACAATGGCGACGGCTGCGGCGTAAAGGCGCTTTTAGGCACACTTTGCACTTCTGTTTATAATGTCCTTTAGTTCAAATATTGCACCTCTTTGTTGTGTCTGCAGATTGTGACTGTTAACTGACATCTGCAGAATCACTTAATTGTCACAACGGTTTGCACCTGTTCAAGGCACCTTTTGGTGTCTATAAATAGGGCTGATGGTCAAATCATTTCTCACTTTGAATCTCTCTCTCTCTCTCTCTCTCTCAGATTTATGTCTGTTGATTGCAATCTGCTGTAATCAACATAGTTCGCCTGTTTTATCTTGGGAGGCAGATTTTTTGCTACCCTAAGCAAATTATAAGGGAGAAAATATTATCTTTAGGAAAGAGTGCAACGCATTCGACTCATATTTTTTCCAGTTCAGTTTTCTCCATGATGCCTTACTTTCCAACGGGGTTGGGGCTGAAGAAAATGATCCTGAACCCAAGCCACCGTTGACAACAGTGGGATAGAACGTGGCATCGAATGAGGTGGATGTGGCGACTAGGATGCTACGGTGGTTGGAAAATCTAGAAATTGACTACGTGGAGGGAAGAAGATGGGGATGGCGGGGGGGGGGGGGGGGCAGATAAAAGGTTTAGGAGAAACTTATTGTTGCTCAGATGTTCTTGGGGCGGATTGGTGAAATGGGTTTGGTCTTGTGGGGTTTGAGCATGTTGAGGGTAATGCAGATATGATTTTGCAAAGAAAGTCCTAAGTCTTGGCATGGTTTATGAGAAGGACCAAGAGGGCTTCCGGTCGAAAACGTAGCCCTATATCTCCTTGTTGTGGTCTTGTATGAGTATGTAACCAATGAGTTTGAATATGTGTTTGAGGTCCAGGTATGGATCCTTTACAACATTATCTTTGTTGTCTCGTAGGTGTCCATAGTGGTGACACTGGTTTCCCACTCTCTGGAGAATTCTCTTTGAGTTCTAAAGAAAGTCCTATGTACATTGACCTTTATATACATACAAGCACATTTTTATTGCTCGCTAACAACATGAATGATAGATATGGACAAGGTCATAGAATTGTTGTTGACATTTTTTTACGCTTTTATAATGCTTATAATGTTCATACTGTTTTCTTTCTATTGTTTTTTTCTAGTATACGTAGCATTATCATTTTCCGTGTCGCCGAAGCAACGAAAAAAGAAACTTATAAGCATCTTTTACAGGAGTGACATTTTCCAGAAAGTATATTCTGGAGAGCGTTTTTTATGAAGCATTTTTCATGAAACAAACAGGGCGTAAATTGTGTCTTCCAACTCTGAGTTGTACAAGCGATACTTCCAAAACTTTTTCTTATATTAATTAGAGTAAATTACCATGCTCCTAACGAGAAGCAATTATTACAGATAACTAAGTAATTATGTTTACCAACCATAATTAATAAGTGAACACTACAAGATTATGTTGTATTAACTATTCAATTACACTGCAACTAAAGAAGTGATTGAAGATGAAAAACTTTATTGCATGAAAATGAATAATTTCCTTAAACACCACTCTTGGAAATATAGTATTCAATCAAAGCATTACCATTGAGGCTATTTATGTAAGGCTAGGCATGCACGACACGCAAGGAAAGCGTACCTTGTCACATTCTAACTTCAGATAGAAAAACACAGCCTACAAACCAAATAATTGTCAGTTGAAAAAAAAAACAGAGTTTGGCTTTGCATGTCTATGAAATCCTAGATGGAAAAAAAAAAGGAGGCAACAACCTGAGTGGTCCCTATATCTGTACTTTACGCGTTTTGTCATATTAGTCCCTAAACAAAATTTTTATCCATTTTAGTCCTTCAACATTACGCCATTTGCCAGAGTGGTCCTTTTCTCAATTTCTGTCCAAAAATGTATGTTTGTGGACCCCACACCAGGGGCACAAAGGACACTTCCCCTCTCCCCTACCCGTCTATTTCTCTTCCCTCCAAAACAACACATCCTTCGCAGCTTTTGAGGAAGAAAAACCTTTGCATTTATTCCAAAGAGAGAGAAATTGGGATCTGAGAGTCAACGAAATTGGGATTAGGGTTGGAAAGGCCCCGCGCAAGCAGCTGGCGACAAAATTGGCTAGGAAGTCGGCATCGGTCACCGGCGCGGTGAAGAAGCCCCACCACTTCAGGCCCAGAACCGTGGCGCTTCGGGAGATCCGAAAGTATCAGAAGAGCATCGAGCTGTTGATCTGCAAGCTGCCCTTCCAAAGGCTTGTCCGTGAGATCGTGCAGGACTCCTGAGGTTTTAGAGCTCTGTCGTGGAGGCACTGCATGAGGTGGCGGAGGCATACCTGGTGGATTGTTTGAGGACACCAAGAGGGTCACAATCATGCCCAAGGATATCCAGTTAGCGAGGAGGATCTGTGGTGAGAGGGCTTAATTGAAAAGTCAGGAATTAAGAATGGTGTTAGTAGCTATATTTTATTTAGTTTGTATTTTGTTTTTGGGGTAGGTTAAGGGACCTGGGTGGTTAATATGTGTTTAGATCTGGATGATAGGGTATATGATTAGGGGTAAAATGTGAATCGATCGATCTGTAGTTTTATCAATGAAAATTGAAGTTTTCAATTATTCATTTCTGCTTTCTCTATCTGTCTGTAAGAGAGAATCTATTTCTTGATATGTGGGTGAGCAAAATTGGATTTTCTTTGTGTTTGAGAAGTATTTGTTCTGGTACTGTTTATGGTTTTGTTGATGTTATTGTTAGGAAATATAGGGTTTATTGTTTTTATGTGTTTGATCTGTATGGTTTAGGTTTTGTCTGAAATGATTTGAGGCTTATAGACCTAAAATTAATTGGTGCCCCTCTTGTGGGGTTCACAAACGGATAATTTTGGACAAAAATGGAGAAAAGGATCATTCTGGTAAATGGCGTAATGTTTAAGGACTAAAATTGATAAAATTTTTGTTTAGGGATTAATATGGCAAAAGGTGTATAGTACAGGGACCACCTAGATTGTTGCCTAAAAAAAATTATCCTTTCAGAATACACCTAGACTGGAAAGTGGTTTCCTATCTCACAGTAACTTGCTAACTTTAGCACAAACCCGCGGTGAGTTGGGGGTTCATTGCGGCAATTGCATTGTCCTGCACGTGTTGTTCTTTAACATTATTACATAGTAAAATCAGAGGGATCTTAGACGCTTATAAAGGTTTGTTGAAGGTATGTTGTTGTAACGGTCCAAAATTTCGGAGCGTTAATATTAAATAAACAGAGACAGAAAATCTCAAAATATCAAAAAGTCTCCCCAAGTGGTCATTCAGAGCATCTACTAATCAATCCCAAAGATACATAAATAAATGCCATAGCGGCCAAAAGCATTTATATAATTCAAATTACTCCGACACAGAGTTCCAAAATAAATTCTAAACAAATTCAATTGTCTCAATTATTACATCTAAAAATACTAATACTGATTCTGAGATAAAAATTGCTAGCTCTCAGTCACACAGCTAGCCCTATAATCCAATTTCACCTCTTGATCACCTGAAAGGAAAAATAATAAGGGAGTGAGCCAAATGCCCAGTAAGGTCGTTCGACGGACCAACCAAAAAGGATACAAAATGTCTGAGAAAACGAAATTGCAGACATACAAATTTTTTTAACGGAACAGATACACAAAATAATTTTGAAATGCCAAAATATATTTTGTACAGAAACATACACTAGAGAGCCATTCAGAATAAGGTCACACATGACATCACTGACACGTAAAACCATATTCCTAAAATAAGATCGCGATCTTTAGCTCATCCCACTGAGGTAGCTCACGTTCCAATCCACGTAGGTAAGTCAGAAATAGAAGCGTCACATACAAGTGACATGGCTCACTGAAATGCATAACTAATTAGATACCACTAAATAGGCCAAAAAACCAATAAGTTGCCTATAGACGATGATTACATATGAGCCACACACAACTAGCGGCCTATGACATACGCTAAAGAGTTGCTCAAAAATTAAGTATTATCAGGTGTTGGATACCAACATAGGGTACAAGATTCATATAACGTGAGTACTGTCAATTCAGTAATGTTGGAACATGAAGTGAACAATGAAGGGAAAGAATTGCAAATCTCAAACTACATATTTCACAGATATATTTTTACCATAGAAGATGATGACAACTCAAAAGGACATTATCAAGTGAATAGGGTAGCTGCTATACAAATAAAAAGGAGTGCTTACACCCTAAAGTAACTTTCACTATTGCAGGAGTACTTATTATTCCTGCATTTGTAGATTTGTGGAAATTAGTTAAAAGTAACTTTCACTATTGATGTTTGAAACAATATAAACATATGCTACTGTGTGACATGTATAAGACAGTATGTAACTACAAATAGTTCAAGCAAACAACATCTGAGAGATCAGTGTTATCAAACGAGCGCCTAGGTGACAAGGCATAGGGAGTGCGCCTCGCCTAGGGATAGCACAACCCTTTAAAAATGGCATGCAACTTGCGGGCTAGTCACTCATGTGCAAGGCGGTGGTGGAGGCGCAAAGAAAAGCCCAAAAATTCTAGTATTTGATTTTTGCATCGTGACATCATCTCAGGGTTCATTGTCTTTGATTCTTTGTTTCATAACATAATCAATCAATATCTAAACCACAAAAAAATTCAAAAACTCCAAAATGAAATTGAGAAGGAACCTCTACTGGACTTGGAGCCTATGATTCCCTTTTGAAGAAAGCATTGTTGTTACCTTATCCCTTACTGATGATGAGGATGACGGTGTCATGTTCACTTAGAATTAACTATTTCTCATTGGATTTGAGACTTTTTCTAGGATTGAAAATTTGTTAAATTTGTCATGTTTTGAATTTATTTACGTGATTTTATTGGTTTAATGCACTATAGAACTATGGGGCACAGAACCTGGTTTCAGATAGTTATTCCTTTTAGTTTTCCTCACAATCTTCTTTGACCACCTCAATTTCAGCGATCACTTCCTTCAGAATGCGGTCATGTTCCTTGATTTTATTTTTAGCACTCGCTCGAACTTTTTCAAGATCATTTTCAGCATTTGCTCGAACTTCTTCCCACGCCTTGGGCAAACCCTTCCGCTAGAAGTCATTCTCTTCACAGACTTTACCTTTTTTTGCCTTCCTAACTCTAGCACCTCTATAGCCTCCACAACCAGATGTGGGGGCCTAATATGTTTTAGACTATAGAGGTATACACAACCTTGGATTTGACTTCTAAGATCATTCTATTAATGTTGACACCTTTTGCATTGAGGAATGGTCATGCATGTCCATGGTTGGTTCAGTGGAGACTCCTTGGTTACTACATGCTACTGTTAAAACAAAAAATTCATCATGTAAAAGAAAAGCATTCATTAAAAATAACCTTTGGAGTACATTACTCTCGTACCTCATCATCATATCCTACTTTCCAGCGGCATATTCTACTATTCAACGGATTGTATTTCGCATAAGGGACTTACCTTATAGGAGGAAAACTCAAAAAAGAAAACGATCAAAACAACCTAGACAATGATGATATTTAATCCAAGCGTCTCTTATTACGTAATACAAGGATAACGTACCAATGACTTAATGAAGCATGGAAGACATTGGGAGGAGTTGAGGTTGTTATTTGGAGAGGAACGAAGTACTGGACTAACCATTTTCTAACAAGAATAAGATGGCCAGTTTCTAAGCCTGCAATGCGTTGAAGGTTGGATGAAAAGTTCTAAAAAGTCAAGCGTTGGATCGAATAAAGGCAAGGCTAAAGTGCACAAAAGTGCTGGAAAATATTACAAAAATTTCTCATCTTCTAGAATAATCTTCTAAGCTGAAAACACAAACCTAATTCTCATGTCATCATATATGTCAATAGGTGCAACATGTGGAGAGAGATTGTGTCTCCAACTCTTTAAAACG
Organism: Escallonia rubra; assembly: GCA_033065855.1. NCBI lineage: Eukaryota > Viridiplantae > Streptophyta > Magnoliopsida > Escalloniales > Escalloniaceae > Escallonia > Escallonia rubra. The sequence goes on along the minus strand of JAVXUO010002435.1, from coordinate 218,997 downwards.
CAGTTGGCTTAATTGATCGACTTATTTTTGGTGAACAATATCTTTATCAACGTGTTGTGCACCAAAGCAAAGGTTATACTTGGTGATTTACGGATGACTGTTTTGTCCTATATTGGAGTATTCCTTGCAGTTGCTTTATTTAACCTTCTCAGGTTTATAAGAATGCAGCGTTAATTCACTTGACTATGGACATCTACCACCAAGTTCACCAGGTTGGTGCCTTGCGCCATTTGACCCAGAGGGATCTTAAGGTTAGATGTAGTGCTTAAAAGTACTTTTGAATCAGGATGTGCCTTTAGAAATGGCCTTCAGAAATGGAGACCTTAGATTGTGAATTAGAGAAACAGAATGTGTCTTCCGAAATTCTCTGATATGGTTGATCAAAAGACAACTCTTTTTTTTTTCTTAGGTAATTCACACATTTTGCTCAAACCAGATTGATTATTATGGCCATTACACATTTTAGTAATAGAACTTCAAGCTGCCTCTAACTATTTTTGACAAAACATCCTCTTATTCATCCTTGTTGGCCGAGTGGACGACAAGACTGTAAATTCAAACCTCTAACGCCCAAGTAAAATTGCTAATGATAACTACAAATCTAACTAGCAGGAGCACAAAACCAAACAAAATCGATTAGCAACAATCTGAAAACTAAAATAAACCCTGTAGTTTGCGTGTATCGACAAAAACAAACAAAGCTTTAAGGAAGCAAGAAAATTCAGGAAGGACAAAAGTTTGACTAATAGGAGCATAAAACTAAAAATCAATTGGGAATAATCAAAGAACAATTTAAATCCTATAATTTGCATCCATTGGCAAAAACAAACAAAGGTTGAAGAAGGCAGGCAAATTCAGGTAGGAAAAATAATTGACAAGTAAGAGCACAAACCTAAAAACATCAATTGAGAACAATCAAAAAGCTAAATTAAATCTTATACTTTTCTTGCATCAGCAAAACCAAACAAAGGGTCAAGGAGGCAGGAGACTTAGGGAAGAACAAAATTCTATACGACTATGCTTGCATTAAACACCAAGAAGAGATTGTCGCTAAAGACTGCTAATTGTATACATGAAGGAAGTGAGGAGAGAAATATACAATGGGAAGTCTCTTCAATTATCTCCACCACTGATGATGTGAAGATGGAAAACCACACTTTCAATAAGCCTCTTCAATTAATGATTAAAAGATGGATTAAGTCGTTTGGCAGAGGCTCGAAATAAAGGAGGGGGAATTTGAAGAGGAAGGGTTTTTTAGGATTAATGATCTTTTAAGTGGAAAGTCATCACTGTGAAGAATTATAGCAATCCAAGGGAAGAAGGTGTATAAATCCCTTTCTTCATAGAATCGGAGAGGATGAACCAAAGAGGAAAGGGAATGCTTTTTGAGAAGGGACAGTGAACAATTCACAAATTAGGGGTTTCAAGGGCATTCACGGTATAACAAATTTCTTTAAGGGTAACTTTGGCCAAAAATAATTTACCAGGATTAACACTTTATATTTGTGCAGACCAAGCTGATTATTCCATTTTCTCGAATATGGACGTTACATATTTTAATAATAGAACTTAAAATTGCATATACGCTTCCTTTGAAAAATCATCATCCCTGTTGGCCGAGTTAAAGGCAAGACCTTAAATTCAAAAATTCAAACACTCGGGTGAAATTATCAATGATAACCAAAAATTTGATCTACAGGAACACAAAACCAAACAAAACTGATTAAGAACAATCAACAAACTAATTTAAACCCTATAATTTGCATGTACCTGAGAAAAAAAACACAGGCTCATTGAGACATGATAGTTCCGGAAGGATAAAAAATTGACTAGCAAGAGCAAAAACCTAAACAAATTCATTAAGAATAATCAAAAGACTAAACTAAATCCTATAATTTACATGTATTGACAATGACAAACAAAGGCTCAAGAAAGCAAATTTTTTTTTTTGGAAGAACGAACCCTATGCTGCTATGCTTGCAATAAACACGGATCAGGATCATCTGCTGTACAGCACAAGTGTTGTACCAAGAAAATGCCGCTAAATATTTTTTAAGCGACAAATTGTCATTATAAATTTAAGTAATAGCGACAAAACATGTTCAGTGACAATCGTTTGCTAAATGCTCGACAACACTTGTTCTGTACAGTATAGAATTTCTTATTAAGTAAACACCAATAGAGATTGTCACTAAAGACTAGCGTTTGTGCACATGAAGGAAATGCAGGGAATAATATACAGAGGGAAGCCTCTTCAATCATTTCTGCCACTCATGATAAGGAGATGTAAAATTGCACGTTCGATGGATCTCTGTAATAAATGATTGGAAAGGATTGAGTCGTTTAACAGAGGCTTGGACTAGAAGAGATGGATTTCAAAAGGTAGGTTTGATGAGGTTCAATGATCTATAGGTGGAAAGTCATCCTCTTATAGCAATTCAATGGAGGAAGGTGTATGAAGCCCTTTCGACACAGTATCAGAGAGGATGAACCTAAAAGGAAGGGGAATGATTCTTGAGAAAGAACAATGATCAATTCACAATTTTGGGGTTCCAACGCATTAACGGTATAACCAGTTCTTTAAGGGTACTTTTAGCCAAAATTGATTTATAAGGGTCAACAGTTTCTCTTTGCACAGACCAGACTGATTATTCCATTTTATTGGATATGAACATTACACGTTTTTGTAATAGAACATCAAATTGCCTATACACTTTCTTCGACAAAACATCATCCTCTTCATCCGTGTTAGCGGAGTGGAAAACGATACCTCAAATTCAAAACTCCAAACACCCAAGTAAAATAATTAATGACAATAACAAATTTGACTAGCAAGAGCACAAAACCAAACAAAATCGATTAAGAACAATCAAAAATACTAAATTAAACCTTATAATTTTCATATCAGCAAAAACAAACAAAGGTTCAAGGAGGCAAGAAAATTCAGGAAGGACAACAATTTGACTAGCAGGACGACAAAACTAAACAAATCAACTGAGAGCTATAAAAAAACTAAACAAAATCCTTTAACTTGTATTGGAAAGAAAGTAACAAAGCTCGTGGAGGCAAAGAAGTTCAGGAAGAACAAACCTCAATGCGGATATGCTTGTAGTAAACACCACCAGGGATTGTCGCTAAAGAGTGCCATTTGTACACACCAAAGAAGTGAAGATAGCAATATACAGTGGGAAGCCTATTCAGTTATTTTTGCCACTGATGATACGAAGAAGTGAAAATGCACGTTTAATGAATCTTTGCAACTAATGATTGAAGAAGGATTGAGTCGTTTGGTAAAGGCTTGGACAGGAATGAGATGCAATTTGAAGAGGAAAGGCTTGTGAGGATTAGTGATGTGTAGGTGGAAAGTCATCTTTGTGAATAATTATAACAATTCAGTTGAGAAAGGTGTATGGAGCCTTTTTGAAGACAATCGAAGAGAATGAACCTTAGAGGAAAGTTGTTTGTTCTTGAGAAGGGACAATGATCAATTCATAAATTAGGGGTTTCAAGTGCATTCATCATAAGGGTATTTTATGGCCAGAAATGTTTTACAAGGATCAACACTTTTGTTTGCGCAGACCAAACTGGTCATTTCATTTTTTTGGGGTATGAACTTCAAACTGCCTCTATGCTTTCTTTGATAGAACATTCATCTTCGTCCATGTTGGTGGAGTGGAAGGCGAGACCTCAAAATTCAACACTTTGAACACCAAAATAAAATTATTAATGACAACAACAAATCTGACCAGCAAAAGCACAAAACCAAACAAAATTGACTAACAATCAAAAACTAAATTATAAACTACAATTTTTAGGTATCAACAAAAACAAACAAGGATTAAAAAAGGCCAGGAAGGACAAAAAAAATTATTAGTAAGAGAACAAAATTAAGCAAATCAATTGAAAACTATCATAAAATTAAATGAAATCTTATTATGCATTTATTGGCAATAAGTAACAAAGGCTCAAGGAGGTAGGAAGCTTCAGGAAGAACAAACCTCTATGCAGCTACGCTTGCAGTAAACACCAACAATAAGTTATCGCTAAGGACGACAAGATATAGTGGGAAGCCTCTTCAATCATCTCTACCACTGATGATATAGAGATAGGAAATCACGCATTCAATGAATCACTGTGATAAATGAATAAAAGATGGAAAAAGCCATTTTACAGAGGCTCGGACTGAAGGAGATGGATTTTGAAGAGGAATAGTTTTTGAGGATTAATGATTTGTATGTGCAAAGTCACCCTTGTGAAGAACTATAACAATTTCATAGAGGAAGGTGTATAAAGCCCTTTCGATAGAGAATCAGAGAGGATGAACCTAAGAGGAAGTGGAATGGTTCTTGAGAAGGGCATTTAGAGTATAACCAATTTCTTTAAGGGTTTTTTTGGCCAAAAATGATTTACAAGGATCAACACTTTTTCTTTGTGCAGACGAGACACTCTATTTTCATAGATATGAACATTACACATTTTAGTAATAGAACTTCAAAATGCCTCTGCACTTTCTTCGACAAAACATCCTCCACTACATCCCTGTTGGCGGATTGGAACGCAAGAACTTAAATTCAAAACTCCAAACACCCAAGTAAAATTGTTGATAACGATAACAAATTTTGACCGACATGAGCATAAAACCAAACGAAATCAATTTAGAACGATAAAAGAAATAAATTAAACCCTGTAATTTGCATGTATCAGCAAAACAAACAAGGGTTGTAGGGAGGCAGGAAAATTCAAGAAGGAAAAAAAATTGAATAGAAGGAGGACAAAACTAAACAAGTTAACTGAAAACTATAAATAAACTAAAGGGTTAATCTCAAAACTGTATCCTCAAGTTTACATCCAGTACAACTTTAGTACCCAAGTTTGAAGGTGCGCCAAAGAAGTACCCAACTTTAAAATAACGTACCAAATCAGTACTTCAGCTAACGGATCATGGATGTCGTTGAAAAGTTAGAGGGTTAGGACTGTCATTATAAAAAAATGATAAAGTCTGTCCACATGCGTGGCCCGTCCTTTTCACAGATTCTTAAAGACACGTGGCAACGTCACAGCCGTTCAATTTTTTTTTTTTGTCTTAATTTAATCACTAAAAAACAAAATACTCCCTCTCTCCCCCTCGGTTACCCATCACTGCTCATTAACACCATCACCCACCAATAACATTAGCTAACCACCTCCACCGCCGCCCTAAACCACCATCATCGCCATCAATGTTGTTACAGATCTAATGCCGCTAGCCACCATCGATGCCAGCATCATTCCCGATCTAACACCGCCAGCCACCATTGGCACTAGTCTCGTTGCCGATCTAACGCCGCCAGCCACCATTTCTACCAGCGTCGTTGTAGATCTATACCCAACCGTAGATCTAATGTCACAGCCCTTCGTCCAAGACCACGCCGATGGTGTTGCCCCTCGTAGCTACCATCTACCACCTCGCTTCCAACCCACCATTAACATTACTGAACCCAACTAGCCACCATCATATCATCGTAGCCACCACGTCCATTGATCCATACCCCACCACCAACCAACTGCCTCGCACTCGTCGATGCTACCACCGTCCTTCATCGTCGCTGTTGATTTTTTTATAATTTCATATTCATCACACAATTAGTTTTTCGATTTGAATTTCTATTTTATTTTTAATTTTGTTATGCCTTGAATTATACGTGTATTCATTCAATTTATATCTAAGGTTTATGTATTTTGCTTTAAGCCTTTTACTGTGTGCGGTGGTGTTGGTAGTGTGCAGTGGTGTTGATGATTGGGTAATGTGGAAGTGACACTAGTGTTAGGATCGAAATGGGTACTGTGCTATTTGTGTGTGTGTGTGTGACTCTGTGTGTGGGTTTTGTGTGTATGTGAATTAAAGAAGAAAGGAGAGAGAAGAAAGATAGAAAATAAAACAATAAGACCGTGAAAAGGACGGCCCACGTGGCTACATGGACAGACTTTACCATTTTTTCATAATGACAGTCCTACCCCTCTAACTTTTTAACGGCATCCGTGATCCATCAGATGAGGTACTGATTTGGTACGTTATTTCAAAGTTAGGTACTTCCTTGGTGCACCTTCAGACTTGGGTACTAAAGTTGTACTTGATGTAAACTTGAGGGTATGGTTTTAAGATTAGCCCTAAACTAAATAAAATCTTATGATTTGCATGTATTGGCAAAAAGTAACAAAAGCTCAATGAAGCAAGAAACCTCATGAAGAACAAACCTCTATGGGGTATGCTTGCAGTAAACACCAATAGAAGATTGTCACTAAAGACGGCCATTGTACACATGAAAGAACAGAATAGCACAATATATAGTGGGAAGCCTCTCAGTTATCTCTTCTTCTGATGATATAGAGATGGAAAACCATACATTCAATGAATCTCTGTAATAAATGATTGAAAGATGGATTGAGCTGTTTCATAGAGTCTTGGACTAGAAGAGAGGGAATTCCAAGAGAAGTGGTTTCTAAGGATTGATGATATGTTGGTGGAAAGTCATCCTTGTGTGAAGAATTATAGCAATTCAATGTAAGAAGGTGTATGAAGCCTTTTCGACAGACAATTAGAGAGATTGTACCTGCGAGAAACGGAATTGTTCTTGAGAAGAGACAATTATCAATTCAAAAATTGGGGGTATTAAGGGCATTCACGGTATAACCAGTTTCTTAAAGGGTATTTTTGGCCAAAAATGACATAAAAGGATCAACACTTTCTGTTTGCACAGACCAGACTAATTATTCTATTTTCTTGAATATGAACATTACACATTTTAGTACTATAACTTCAAACTCCCACTACGCTTTCTTCGACAGAGCATCCTCCTCTTCATCCCTGTTGGCAGAGTGGAAGGCAAGACTTTAAATCCAAAACTCTGAACACCCATGTAAAATTATTAATGACTATAACAAATCTGACCAGTAAGAGCACAAACCTAAACAAAACCGTTTAAGAAAAATAAAAATAAAAACTAAATTAAACCTTATATTTTGCATGTCTCAGCAAAAACAAAGGCTTAAGGAGGCAGGCAAATTTAGGAATGACAAAAATTTGACCAGCAGGAGGAAAAAACTAAACAAATCAATTGAGAACTATCAAAAAACTAAAAAAAAAAAATCCTATAATTTGCATGTATTGGCAAAAAGTAACATAGGTCAAGGAGGCAGAAACCAATTTCAGGGAACAAACCTCTATTGGCTATGCTTGTAGTAAACACCATCAGGAGATTGTCGCTAACGATGGCCAAATGTACACATGAAGGAACTGAGAAGAGAAATATATAGTGGGAAGCCTCTAGCAATCACCAACAGGAGATTGTCGCTAAGGATGGCCAAATGTACACATGAAGGAACTGAGAAGAGAAATATATAGTGGGAAGCCTCTAGCAATCATCTCCACCACTGATGATATAGAGATAGGAAACCGCACATTAATTGAATCTCTATAATAAATGATTGGAAGATGGATTAAGCCGTTTCGCAAAGGCTTGGATTGGAGGAAATGGAATTTAAAAAGGAATGGCATTTGAGGATTAATGATATATAGGTGGAAAGTCATGCTTGTGAAGAATTATAACAATTCAATAAAAGACTATGCATGAAGCCCTTTCAATAGAGAATCGAAGAGGATCAACCGAACAGGAAGGGCAGCGGGTTTTTGAGAACGAACAATGATCAAGTCAAAAATTAGGGGTTTCAAGGGCATGCACAAAATAACCAATTTATGTAAGAGCATTTTTTGGCCAAAAATGATTTACAAGGATCCACACTTTCAGAAGTAGTATAGATAGGTGGAGTTCTAGGCTATGATAAAGTTGTTTATGTAAGTTAAACCTCGTCTGAGATAGAAAATCATGACTAGAGTTGCCTAGAGTCTAGTAGGGCTGCCTAGATCTAGTTTGTGAATGGTGTTGGAAGTGAGTTTGCAAAAATGTGTCATAAATGCATTGTCCTTGCGTTGACGATGAATTTCCAAGATATGCCGATTAACTTGCTTGGTACATCAATAACACTGCCTATCTTGTTATACATACTTGCATCTGAACATGCCTAATATTGCAACGTGCCATCCTATGTTGCTTTCGTATTTTAATGAACTTAACAAGTGGTCCGAATACCTATATATAACCTCCAAGAAAGCAAACTTCCTCAACTCGGCTTTAGGCCTTGTTTGTGTGAGCCATCATTGACAAATAAATGGCATGATCGGTTTGCTTTATGTTTGTCTCTGTATGTTGATCTATTGTTTGATTATTGGCGTGAAAAACACCTTCCCGCCCTTTTCCTTTGGTTAAAAAAGCTTACTATGGATCATTAGTTCAAGCAGTCACTTCGGTGATGGTCTTCCATTAGCTTTCGCATCACCCGATATCAAGATTGAACTGTCCAGAACGCTTTGAGTGAGAGTTATCAATCTTGAGAATTGGAGGGATCGGGTTGGTAGAGGTATCGGGCGAGGACTTCTGGTTTGAAACTTGACCTAACTAATTGAAGATGAAGACTCCATACTTTGACATTTGTTACATACTTTTTAAACTTAAAAAACATAAGATAGAGTTGGCAAAGGAAAGCCACTTCGAGGGGGCGAGAACCTCCTTTGGTCCACTTCAAGGAAGAATTAAACTCTATATAACCATTAAAAGTGGTTTTGATGATACTCTTCTCTTGTTCAATAATGTTGATTGACAAAACTTTCTTAAGTTCAAAACTTTCTTAAGTATGGAATCTTTTGTAGGGTTAGAAGCATTGCACTAAATACGAGTGAATGACTCTTAGATAACTCCTTATAAGACTTAACAACAAGAGATCCACTTTCTATGTTATGCTATTGCATATCTCACGAAGCCTAGCCTCTAACATAAAATAAGAGCACGTAAACATAATTATAACAACTACTAAAACAGCTAAAAAGTAACATACCTTAAATTTATGAAGGAGTAGGCAAGTAACATTCCTTCCCCTTCAAAGGAACCTTGTTCTTAGTGTTTGCTTCTGATGCTTGAATGGAGGTGGCCAACCCACTTCCATGTCTATTGCAATTCACCACTTTTTACTTTATTTAGCATTTGACTTGTAAAGTTTCACGATAATAACATCATTTTTGCTAAGATCAAGAGCTCACCGTTGCACCAATAGCAATTGTTGTTAGTAATGGCACAACTTTCTTTCCTTATTTTCCTGGCACAACAACCAACGCACATGGTCGAGCTCACATGAGGGAACTTTAGTTTAGCAAAAGAGCTTGTTTGCAACCCCTGAATCTGATTGCCTTATTTGTTTATCATACGAGGTTGAGAAAGCTCGCTTGTAGATAGATGCGGCCAAACTTTTCGATATGCCAACAATCCCTCCCTTGGATTCCCCCGGGGCGACTCGAACTCATAACCTACTTTGATATCAATTGTTAGGATCAAGCTCATACCACTGCACCAAAAGTAATTGATGCCAGTAAGGGCGCAGCTTTATTTTTTTATACTCCTAGCAAAGCAGCTAGTGCACACGGTTGAACACACAAGGGAGTAGATGGACGCGACAAACTTCGATCTGCCAATAATATGCATCTTTGATTCTCCAAGTTTAGGTTGATCCCCTTTTGGTTCTATTGACTTCACAAGGAAGTCCCTTTCGTCACTTGGATTTTCATGAAAAACCAAGGTTATTCTCCATCTGAAATTGGAACTTCTACTTTATGCACAACTTCTACTTTATAGCTCCATCTTTATCGCAGCCAAGTTTTGTTAAATTGCTGATATATTCCATCATCTCTCGAGCTATTGTCAAAACTTCACAAACACCGGTTTACATATTGTTTGCCCTATAATGCACTAGAGGGGATGTATAGGTGCAATAGGTGCATGAACAATAAAAGTAAGCCCAAACAAAGTTTCTTACAACCTTTATGCAGTTCAGTACTTGTGAATAAAAATGAGCTTTTGTGTTATATTCAGCCTAATCAAAATTCAATGGTGCAATATTAAGCATGCTTATGTCTATATGAACCACATTGGAAATCTCAAACTATTGAATGTGAATGATAAGTCATAAAGCATGCTCCGTTTGTCATGAACTTAAAACAATAAGAACGGTGGAGATTAATATAAGGGTTGCAACTTTATCGAAGCTAAGCATCAGCACTATTTAATGAGACATTTTAAGACATTGTGTGAGCAAATAGAGGTTGGGAATCGAGAACTTTGTTTAGCTTTGACCTTTAGCGACAAGTTGAAGTTTTTCCACTTTCAAGTAGCAAATAAAACTTTTTCGTGGCAAATACTTTTGTTTTTTAGTTAGATATTAATAATCAATCACACACAAATAGAAACAGGGAAATAAAGCAAAATGGCAAGGAGCAAAGCATAAGAAACGATAATTTGGTCTCGAGCTTGGCGTTTTTACCTATGTCTGTGCCCTTTGCTTATGTAGCTTCGAGAGTTACTCAAAATATTAAGAGCTTTAAGGCACTTTGACAATCCAATGTAACTTACAACAGCATGTCACTGCCTCACTTGTCTTCATGACTGCGCAAATCGATCTATTGGATTTTTTAGCACCTGGCCACCCATTTTTCTTCTCGGCTCAAGTCAAACATTAGAAGATTCTCATGAGATCAATTGAAATTCTCATGAGAGGTAACTCTCACTTTCACCTTTTAAATGATAAAACAACGACAACTCTTTCTTGATGATTCTCCAATGTAAGATCTAGAATAATTCTCCATTGCAAGGTCTAAGTATAGAGATGAGAAGATGAATGAGTAGATTTCTTATCTATATGGTTAGAATTATTGTTCGAGTGATTTCGCATCCTTTCCGTGCTTATAAATGACATAAAAAATGTAAATATGGAGTATAGGGTCTAACTAACCGCTAGGGGTTTAAATGGTAGTTGTGTGCATTTAAAATAACAATTTTTTTTATGTCTAATGGCTATTTACCAATTGCAACCTATAGAGAACTAATTGCATCATCAACTTTCAGAGGGGCACTCGTAGCAATACCGGAAGGAAATTTTACAACAACTTCTTAGACCTGTATCAATTTTCTAGTCGACGCACCTTTCATATTTTGATTTTATCTCCCTCCAAAAATACGTATTATTTGCTACATAATGTAGCGGACTATATTTAGAGAAAAAACCCATTCTCTCTTTCATATATATATATATATATAGCTGATCCGTTGAGAGCGCTAGCAAAATGGGGTATTTTGCAAGCGCGATCTGGCCGTCCATCCTGAAAGATGGACGGCCCAGATCTTGTTTTTTTTCAAAAACTGTCAGTCGTCCGCGACATAATGTCGCGGACAGCCTTTTATACCATTTTGCCCCTCCTTCCCTGTGCGCTACATTGTGCGGCGGACTACTTTCAAGTCCTGACATGTGTCAGGAAAAAGACGTCCGCTACACAATGTAACGGACGACCTCTCGACTGACACATGTCAGGACCTGTCCCGTCGCCCGCCAAGAAAGTCTCCCATCAGGTTTTTATTTCTGCATGTGTCAGACTATCAGCAATAATGTCCATTTTACACTATCGCGAACATTATTGCCCCTATACCCAAAAGTTCCCTAATTCTCAGCTTTTTCAGCAAATTTTTCTTCTCCTTCAGATTCACTTGCTTCCATTTTCGGCTCCCCTCAAGCTTCGAGTAACACTTGCTTCAAACTTCACTCAAGCAAGGTAAGTTTGTGATCTCAAAAGTTTTCTGGGTGGATTGACTGATAAAGTATAATTTTTTTTTTGGACAAAAAAGTATAGATTTTTGGTGATGTTCTAGAAATTTGTCACTCTATTCATCAATTTGTGATGTTCTAGAAATTAATTTGTTAACTTTAAAAAAATTCATTGTAGTTAATTTTGATTTTTTTAGGTTCGCTAACTTCGACACATGTATCCTATTTAAATTCGAATTTTTTGAGATACGTTTGTTGTATTTTGGCATGATGAATTTGTCTATTTATCTTAGTAATTTTAATTTGTTATGTTCAATAAATCTATAATTAGCAAAATGGGAGACACTTTTGAGATTTTTTTTTTTTGGTACAACTTTTGAGATTATGTATATTTCTCATCATAAATTGGTCTATTCGCCAAGATATTTTTTAGGTAATATTTTCAGTTGAAATTAAAATATTATTTGATTGTTAAGCGTAGTCTATTTCTACATAGGTCTTGTTTCACAATGTCTGATTTTGTGTCGAGCTCCAACACCCCCGTCGATGCTAGTGATCCGTATGTAGGATGAACGTTTCAAACATTGGAAGAACCTGGAGAATGTTTTCGAGCGTATTCACTGAGGGTTGGTTTTGGCATTAGAATAAAGACTACAAGAACAAGTAACGTAACAAAAAAGATATGCTCTCGCTTATACGAGTGTCATAGGGGCAGAAACCTAGTGCAAAATGAGACACGCGTAGGCAACGATGACAGTGATGACGAAATAGGATATTCGCGTAGAAGAGGGGACTGCTTTGCGCGCACGAATTGCCAGGTCAAGATGTTCATAAGCTATAAACCCAAGCAAGATCATTGGCTTATTACCAGCCTGGAACTGACACACAATCACCCGTTAGTAACCCCTTCTAAGGTGAGTCAGATGCATCAACACAAGAAGATGGGTAAGGTCGCGAGGAGCCTAATTCACACAATGAGCAATGCGCGGATAGGACCTACCGAGATTGTTAATGTTCTTACTGAACAGGCTGGAGGAATTCAAAATTTAAACTTTAACACGACAGACGTTCGTAACGCGGTCTGAAACCATAGACGAGCCGCGTATGATCTCAATGATAGATATCCACAATGAGCCTATTGAAATGGATGTAGATGGAGGACCCACAATTTACCTTCGATTATAAACTTGACGACGAGCATCGAGTTAGCACTTTGGGTCGACGGTCGTTCGAGGCTTGCTTATAAGCATTTTGGGGATGTCGTGACTCTCGACACCACATACCATACCAACAAGTACTCGATGTTGTTCGCCCCTTTCACGGGGGTCAATCATCATTATCACTCCATCCTGTTCAGGTTCGCCTTGTTAAGGGACGAGAGCGAGAGTTCTTTTGAATGGTTGTTTAGGGCGTGGCTGGAAGTTATGAACAACAAAGCACCGAAAGTTATCATCACCGATCAAGATTTGGCAATGAAGAAGGCTATTACTACCGTCTTCCCAGATACTCGACACAACTTGTGCACTTGGCACATAAGCAACAAATACCCAGAACGTTTGCATCACGTGTATGCAAAGTTTTCAGACTTTAAACAGGATTTTGACAAGTGCGTTAACAAGTCGTTAACGATTGAGGAATTTGAGGAGAGGTGGGAAAATCTTATTGAGGATTACTCATTGCAAGACAACGAGTGGCTCCAGCACTTGTACGAGCTCAAAGAGCAATGGATTGGCGTTTACACGAGGAGGCATTTTTCTGCGGGCATGAAAATGACAGGCAGGAGTGAATCTATGAATGCCACGTTCGATAGTTATGTGGGTACAACTACCAATTTGAAGAGTTTCGTCACATCCGCACAAAAAACGGTTGCGTCGTTATTCGTGAAAGAAAGGGCTGCAGACTTTGCAACCACGTACAAATAAAGGAGAAGGTTGCTTGAGACCCCGCTGGAGCTGAACGGTACCAAAGTCTATACGAAGGAGATCTTATTGCTATACCAAGTAGACCTGCGAAAATCGGGACGATACTGTATAAACAAGGAGGCAAAAAAGTTTACGTGTGAGTGCAAGGTTTATTCGCTCGTGAATGACCTCGTCCCTGAGAAGGTGCGCAGAATGTATACGGTGAGCCACGACACATTGATGGACTCGGTGACGTGTGTTTGCAAGAAGTTTGAGTTCCATGGCATCTTGTGTAGACACATTCTGCGTCTTAACCCTACGGTTATTTAACCTAGGATTATATTTGGTTTTTATGATAACTAACATTGATGTTTATATTGTCTAACATGCATTGAGTTGATGAAGTAATAGGAACAATCTCATACTCATGCAAACGGACTATTAGACGAGCAACACGGTCAAAGACTCTCAATGAAACGCATCAAAGAAGGAATTCGTCGATTGAATTTTGCAAACGCTTTTATTTCCTTCTTTGTAAACTAGATATAGAGAGATGATCGTTACGATGACTGTATACCTAGAACTTGCCCATAGGTTTCCCTTGCATGCATAAAACTTTTTCATACTTTAAAAACAAGGAAACTGCATTTTCAGGAATGCAGTTGACTGCAAGTTGGGCAGTGAGGTATTCCAGTCGACTGCATTGGAATGCACTCGATTGCAATACTTCCAGTAGCCTATTACAGTCGACTGCATTGGATTACAATCGTCTGTAAGTTGGAAAGTTGAATTTCCAACGACTACTTTGGGAATACAGTCGACTGCAATGGGACATTACAGCCGACTGCATTTACTGTTTTGGTGCATTTATTGCTCTACCTACCCCAAACGGTCATATTTATTCCCAACTCTATAAACACTCATTTTAGGCATTGTTTTGATTCATCAATTGCATTCAAAGCTCTCTTATCTTTCATATACTCAAAGATCAAAGCAATTGTTCAACCTCTCTTGTTTTTCATTGATTTCTCATCCATTTCAAGAGAGCATTTATTATGAGCTTACATTTGAGAGATATACACTTTCATAAGTCATCATACACTCATCTCTCTTGTTCTAGTGCTTAAACTTGCACTCATATACTTATTGAGAGTGAAATCTTGTACATAATTCTTCATCTAAAGGTTCTTATATCAAAGCTTGGGGTTGTCAAGCTTTGGAGCTTTGGGTTTGTCAAAGCTTGTTCTTGATGTGGGCATAGCATCAAGGGTTTGTAAAAGGTTCGATCTTGACCCGTAAGGAAGATCATACTAGTGGACTCTAGGGTCTTTCAAAGGGCTTCCTTGAAGGGGTGGACGTAGGCTTGAGGGTATAACAAGCCGAACCATTTAAATCTCCTTGTCAAGTATCTCTAAACCCTTCTCTCTTTACATTGTCGTTTTACATTTGTGTTGAGATTGGTTGTTTACTTATTTAAGTTATTGAGATTGAGGTTTGTTGTTTGTTAATTTTTAAAGTAGTCTTAAAACCCTATTCACCCCCCCCCCCCCTCTAGGGTTATCTTTTTGGTTTCAAGTGGTATTAGAACCTCGGCTCTCGTTATATTGGGTAACGCCAAGAGAGTTAATCGATCATGGCTTACGTTGGGGGTATGGAGGGTAGTTCTACCACTAGGCCTCCATTGTTTAATGGGATCAATTATAGTGTGTGGAAAGTTAAGATGAAAATCTACTTAAGATATGGGATATTGTTGAGAATGGTCCATTCGTTCCAATAAAGGTGGTTGACAAGGTTGAAGAGCCTAAATCCAAATCGGAGTATAGTGATCATGATAAGAAGATGATTTGTATGAATGCTAGAGCGAAAAAATTGTCTTGTTTGTGCTTTAGACACTAATGAACTCAATAAAGTCATTATGTGTGATTCTGCTAAGAGTATTTGGGATACTCTTCAAGTCACTCATGAAGGGACTTCTCTTCTTAGAGATTTCAAGATGAACTTATTGTTTAGAGATTATGATTTATTACATATGCTTCCAAATGAATCCGTTATGGATATGAATACTCATTTTACTAATATGTGAACCCTTTGAAGCAATTAGGGAAAGAATTCACTAATGGTGATCTTGTAAGAAAAGTGATTAGATCTTTACCAAGAGCTTGGGATGCAAAGATCACCGCCATCCAAGAATTAAAGAATCGTAATATCTTTCCTCTTGATGAATAGATGTGCTCACTCATGACATACGAAATACAACTCAAGACCTTTGATCAAGAGGACGTCAAGAAGAAGCCTACATCAATTGCTCTTAAAGCTTCATCTTCAAACCTTGAGTCAAGTGATGATGATGAAGAATTTTGATGAAGAGGATATTTCAATGGTTGCAAAGAACTTCAAAAAGTTCTTAAAATTTAGAAGGAATGATGGAAAAAGGCAACAAAATGCTAGCAACGAAGAGAAGCTTTGCTACAAATGCCACAAGCCGGAACACATGAAGATGGATTGTCCTATCTACAAAAGGGAGAAGAAGGAAAGAAGAGATGTATGGAAAGAGCTAAAAGAAGACAATTCTCTAAGAAAGAAAACAATGAGAATGAAAGAGCAATGAATGCCGAACATACTCCAACATGGAGTGACTTTGATTCAAGTGATGAAGACAATGAGAAGAATGATCAAGCAAATGTATGCTTCATGGCAAATGATGAGGTAAGCTCTTCTTCCGGTAGTGATAGTGATAATGAAAGCTTTGAAGATGCTTATGATAGCTTATATGAGGAATCCAAGAAAATTTTTAAGAAAAATATTATTTTGTCTAAGAAATTCCTTGAAGCTAATAAGCAAATTGAGAAGTTGATAATGGAAAATGATAAGTTGCATGCCAAGAATGAATGCATTTCCAACCATTTATATGTGAAAATATGTGAATAACGATTTGGTTGAATTACTTGTTAACACTCCTAGCTCAAAACAAATCTATTCCAAAACTTTGGCTTTAGAAAAACAAAATGAAGATTTAAAAGTTGAGATTTGTGATTTAAGAAAATGTCTTGAAAAATTTGTTGATGGTCAAAACAATTTGGATGTCATGCTTGGACGCTAAAGAATTGGCCTAAACAAAGGTGGTCTTGGATTAGATCCCATGGCCATGCCTCTTAAAGTTTTGTAACAACAAGCTAGGTTGAATATTCATACAAAACGACCAAAGAACTATTGCACACCTTTTGCACATTGCGGTTGGTGCAACAAGAAAGGGCATACGACTAATCATTGTCCTTGTAGAATTGTTTTTGTTAGAGGTAGAAAGGAAATGTGGATTGTGAAAGGTCAAGAATACAAATGCAAGACTAACACCAAAGGACCCAAGAAAATTTGGGTACCAAAAGTCACTACTTGATTTGTGTTTATATGTATGTCTCAAAGCAAATTCTAGTAGCAAGAAGTGGATTCTTGATAGTAGATGCTCAAGATATATGACCGGCAACATATCTCTTTTCACCTCGATTGATCTTAAAGAAGGAGGAAATGTGACCTTTGGTGACAATTCTCAAGGAAAAATCAAAGGTAAAGGAACTATTGGTAAGGAACCACATTCAATTGAGAATGTGTTATATGTTGAAGGATTGAAGCATAACTTGCTAAGGATTAGTCAATTTAGTGATAAAGGTTTTTAAGTTATTTTTTAGGCTTCTCATTGCACTATACTATCCTTGAAGAATAATGAAACTATTTTGGTAGGTAGTAGAGATAACAATGTTTACTCCATTCAATTAAATGATTTAGCTAACCAAGATGTCAAGTGTCTTAGTGCTATTAGTGAAACATCTTAGCTTTGGCATCGAAGACTTGGTCACATGCACATGGAGCATTTGAAGCATATTTCAAGCAAAGAACTTGTGAGGGGTCTCCCGAAGATCAAGTTTGAGAAAGATAAAGTATGTGACGCTTGTCAAATGGGTAAGCAAAAGAAAGTCTCTCACAAACCGAAGAAAATGGTATCTACTTCTAGACCCTTGCAATTACTTCACATAGATTTGTTTGGACCAATCCCTACTACTAGTCTTGGTGGTAAATCATATTGTTTTGTTATTGTTGATGAATATTCTCGCTATACTTGGACTTTCTTTTTGGCTACCAAAGATGAATCTATAAATGTGTTCACTTCATTTGCAAAACGTGTTCAAAATCAAAAAGGTTATTTGATAACCAACATTCGAAGTGATCATGGTAGAGAATTTGAAAATTCAAAAATAGGAGCTTTGTGTGATGACTTTGGGATATCACATAATTTTTCGGCTCCTAGAACTCCTCAATAAAATGGTGTTACCGAAAGAAAGAATAGGTCTTTGCAAGAAGTGGCAAGAACAATGCTTAACGAATATGGTTTACCTAAATAGTTTTGGGCGGAGGCAGTCAATTGTGCTTGTTTTGTTCTTAATAGAGTTATCTTGCGAAATTTTTTGTTAAAAACCCTTTATGAGCTTTTTAGTGATAAGAAACCTAAGGTGAGCTTTTTTAGAGTCTTTGGTTGCAAATGCTTTGCTTTAAATACTAAGGATCGCCTTAGCAAATTTGATTCCAAACTTATGAGGGAATTTTTCTTGGTTTCTCTAATAATAGTATGGCATATAGAGTTTATAATAAAAGTACTTTGGTTGTAGAAGAATCCATTAATGTTACTTTTGATGAGACTAATCTCTTTCTTCGGAGGACTAACATTGTTAATGTAGATGACATGGACTTTGACTTGAGAACTTTAGACATAAGTGAAACACTATAAGGCAACCCCAAAGAAATTGATCTAGGGGAGCAACAATTAAGTTCTCATGGGGGAAACGAGGAAGAAATCAATGATGCCTCAAACTTGGACAACTCTAAAAAATTACCAAAAGATTGGACTTACAAAAAGGATCATCCAAGCGATCAAATCTTAGGCAATCCTTCGAATGGGGTAAGAACTCGACGCTCTCTTCAACAACATGTTAATATAGCGTTTCTTTCCCAAATTGAACCGAAGAACTTCTTCGAAGCTCTACATCATGAATCTTGGATGCTTGCTATGCAAGAAGAGCTAGTTCAATTTGAAAGAAATCAAGTTTGGACTCTTGTGCCTAAACCTCAAAAGTTTAGGATTATAGGCACAAAATGGGTTTTTAGAAATAAACTTGATGAATCCGGAGTCGTGGTTAGAAACAAGGCTAGATTAGTGGCCCAAGGTTATAACCAAGAGGAAGAAATTGATTTTGATGAGACTTATGCACCGGTAGCTAGACTTGAATCTATTAGAATGCTTTTAGATTTTGCTTGCTATAGATATTTTAAACTCTTTCAAATAGATGTCAAGAGTGCCTTTCTAAATGGTTTTATTTTGGAAGAGGTTTATGTGGCTCAACCTCCCGGCTTTGAACATGAAAATTTTTCAAACCATGTTTTCAAGCTTAGCAAAGCTCTTTATGGTTTAAAACAAGCTCCTAGAGCTTGGTATGAAAGGCTAAGTAGTTTTGTTTTAGAAAATGGTTTTTTAAGAGGAAAACTTGACACCACTCTTTTTATAAAATCTAAGGGCAAGGACTTATTGTTGGTGCAAATTTATGTTGATGATATTATTTTTTGGTGCTACTAATGGATCCTTGTGTGAAGAGTTTGCTTCTTGTATGAGTAAGGAATTTGAAATGAGCATGATGGGAGAACTCACCTTCTTCCTTGGATTGCAAATCATACAAAGCAAGGATGGAATCTTTATCAACCAAGCCAAATAGACCAAAGAGCTACTCAAGAGATTTGACATGGAAGCATCAAATGCTTTTGACACTCCAATGAGTTCTTCATTAAAGCTTGATAAAGATGAAAAGGGTAAGGATATTGATATTAAGCGCTATTGAGGTATGATCGGATCACTCATTTACCTTACCGTAAGTAGACCCGATATAATGTTTAGTGTTTGTTTATGTGCTAGATTTCAAGCTTGTCCTAAGGAATCTCATTTGGTTGCCGTCAAGAGAATCCTTAGATATATTAAGGGCATTCACGATTTAGGGTTATGGTTTCCTATAAACACATCTTTTTTTTACCTAATTGGTTACTCTGACGCCGACTATGCCGATTATAAAACCGAGCGGAAAAGTATGAGTGGAGGTTGCCAATTCCTAGGTCACTCTCTTGTTTCTTGGAGTTCCAAAAAGCAAAACTCGGTTGCACTCTCTACCACCGAAGCCGAATACATGGCGGTTGGTGCTTGTTGTGCACAAATTCTTTGGATGAAACAAACCCTTTTGGATTTTGGACGCAAGTATGATCACATACCTATCTTATGGGATAACACTAGTGCCATTGACTTGAGCAAAAATCCTATCCAACATTCACGCACTAAGCACATAGAAATCAAACACCATTTTATCTATGATCATGTGTAAAAAGGTGATATTGTTCTAGATTTCGTGGACACAAATCACCAATTAGCGAACATCTTCACTAAACCTTTAGATTCAACGAGGTTTACCGCTCTTAGAAGAGAACTTGGCATGTCTTCACCTATGTGACTAAATGTTATATCTCTTGTGCATAATCATGCAAGTTGCACTTCACATGCTTGAACATTCTTTCATATGCTTATAGCATGCTTTGGTTAATTTCTCTCTTTCCAAAATTATTGATTTTGTTGATATTCATTTAATCTCTTTTGTCTTTATTGATTTGCACACACTTATATTTCTAAATTCTTTACACTTCTTTTAAATGTGCTATTTTTGTAAAAGGTACTTGGTATACATTTTGATGGTTATTCAAGTACTTATGCTTTCTTGTTTTTGAAAGCCTTTGTTGGCTATAATGATTATCCATGGATGGATACATAAGTTGATTACTTTCACACACACCTTTGATCTTTTTCAATGATGTCAAAAGGGGGAGAAAATATTGTTGATTTATACTTGTGTGGATTTGATATGAACATATATTACTTGAGTTAGGGGGAGCCCTATATTACTTTAGATAGGGGGAGCTTTTTGTCATGACTTCTTTTCATGACCCCTTATGGTTTATAATTGAAATTTTCATGCTTCTGTTGCATTTATTATCTTATATATCTCATATTATTTGAATCAATGTTTGCCATCATCAAAAAGGGGGAGATTGTTAACCCTACGGTTATTTAACCTAGGATTATATTTGGTTTTGATGATAACTAACATTGATGTTTATGTTGTCTAACATGCATTGAGTTGATGAAGCAATAGGAACAATCTCATACTCATGCAAACGGACTATTAGACGAGGAACATGGTCAAAGACTCTCAACGGAACGCATCACAGAACGAATTCGTCGATTGAATTTTACAAACACTATTATTTCCTTCTTTGTAAACTAGATATAGAGAGATGATCGTTAAAATGATTGTATACCTAGAAATTGCCCATAGGTTTTCCTTGCATGCATAAAAGTTTTTCATACTTTAAAAACAAGGAAACTCTATTTTCAGGAATGCAGTCGACTGCAATACTTCCAGTAGCCTATTACAGTCGACTGCATTGGATTACAATTGACTGCAAGTTGGATATTTGATTTTTCAACGGCTACTTTGGGAATACAGTCGACTGCAATGGGACATTGCACTCGACTGCATTTACCGTTTTGGCACATTTATTGTTCCACCTATCCCAAATGGTCATATTTATTTCCAACTCTATAAATACTCATTTTGGGCATTGTTTTGATTCATCAATTGCATTCAAAGCTCTCTTATCTTTCATATACTCAAAGATCAAAGCAATTGTTCAATCTCTCTTGTTTTTCATTGATTTCTCATCCATTTCAAGAGAGCATTTATTGTGAGCTTACATTTAAGAGATATACACTTTCATAAGTCATCATACACTCATCTCTCTTGTTCTAGTGCTTAAACTTGTACTCATCTACTCATTGAGAGTGAAATCTTGTACACAATTCTTCATCTAAAGGTTCTTGTATCAAAGCTTGGGGTTGCCAAGCTTTGGAGCTTTGGGTTTGTCAAAGCTTGTTCTTGATGTGGGCATAGCATCAAGGGTTTGTAAGAGGTTCGATCTTGACCCGTAAAGAAGATCATACTAGTGGATTCTAGGGCCTTTCAAGGGACTTCCTTGAAGGGGTGGACGTAGGTTTGAGGGTATAACAACCCGAACCATTTAAATCTCCTTGTCAAGTATCTCTAAACCCTTCTTTCTTTACACTATCGTTTTACATTTGTGTTAAAATTGGTTGTTTGCTTATTTAAGTTATTGAGATTGAGGTTTGTTGTTTGTTAATTTTTAAAGTAGTCTTAAAACTCTATTCACCCCCCCCCCTCTAGGGTTATCTTTTTGGTTTCAGTGCGGTTTTTAACCTAGAAGAATATCAGGACAATCCCTGATAAATACGTCTTGCCACGGTGGATGAAAAGTGCAAACAGGTTGCACGGTACCATTGCCTTTCCGGAGCACCCGTATACTGACTTTCAAGAATCAGAGACGTTGCGGTATAATCATTTGGTGACGATGTTCACCCGTTTGTCCGTAAAGGGTGCTGCTACAATGGTCGAATATAAACATCTCCTCGTGGTAGCTCAGCAGCAAGAGCCCATAGTCGACAAGTTGGAAGCAGCTTCAGTCACCAATGCAGTTCACACAGAGCCTACGACGAGATCAGAAGATAACGAGCTGGGGGGAAGAACACGACAATGATATCCGGCCTTTGGATCCAATTATATCACAAACGAAAGGCCGCAAGAGATCTTCGTGGATGAAAAGCTCTATTGAAACGGCAACTCAACCTAAAAATCTGATAAGTTGTGCATTGTGCAACAAAATGACCGACCACGACAAGCGGAACCATTACAAGGCACTGGGGATAAGTCCAGGGGGTTTGCAAGAAGGGGAAGAAGATGACACCAAAGATGAGGACGAACAAGCTGCAATAGACCTTTAATATTTTGTATAAGCCATCAAGTATGTTTGACATTTGTAATAATTTATTACAATTTTTTTCTAATAATTTTTCGACCGAATACTGGAATTTTTTTTTCTTCTGATGGACCTATGAGAGCCATCAACTCTAAGTTTAAGTTTTTTTTATTAGCCTCATCTGCTACATAGTGTAGCGGACGCCTCTGTAGAGTTAAAACTCCATCATTTTAGAAAATTTTGACCTTCTTTTATGTCCGATGTACAATGCAGCAGACGGATCTGCAGAGGGAATTTTTTGGTGTTCTTTTTGTCCGCTACACAATGCAGCGGACGGCTCTGCAGAAAAAAAAATCTTGGTGTTCTTTTTGTCCGCCACACAATGTAACGGATGGCATTGTAGAAAAAAACTTTTGGGGTTCTTTTTGTTCACTATACAATGTAACGGACGACTCTATCCTGTTATATATTAATCAGATCGGCCAATTATCTTATCACTCCATCCATTTCTCTATTTGTCTCGAACATCTCACCCAGCCGCTACCCCATCTACGGCGACGACCCACATCTCCGGTGACACCACCGTCCTCCCCCTGACGTCGCGCCGCCTCTGGCGACAGCCCCGTCCTCCCCTCAATGTCGTGGCACCTCCAGCGACATCCCTGTCATGATGGCTTCTGATTCCTTGAGCAGCGAATTTTTAGGCAACATGCACCTTGTAGACAGACACTTCTTCAAGATCATGATGCCTGGTTTTGATACAGAACTTGTAGGCCATCCTTCTTTCTCTGTGTTTTCGTGTGTGTTAAAAGTTTGAGCTTTGGTTAAAAACTTACCTATTTTTTTAATTATGAATATGTTATGACATACTGGTAGCCTTTTCCGATTGGCTTACCACAATTTATTTCGATTCAACTTTAACCAGCCGCAAGGGGTCATGGCATGTTAGAATCAAGATGAAGTGTGGCCAAGGTAAAATTTGTTTCGCAGAAGTTTGGAACGAATTCGTGCAGCAGCATGACCTCCATCTCGGGGACTTTGTAGTCTTTGAACACATGGGGAACTGGAATTTTCAAGTGACGGTGTTTGATCGGAGCACTTGTGAAAAAACTTTCCCCCAATGTTGAACCCTAAATTCTGTTATGAACAATTTTATGTTAATGTTCATTATTTTTCCGAATTTTAGGTTCTTAATTTTGCCGTTTGAGAATTGTCATTGTTAATCGTACATTTTTTTATTGTTAATTGATATTGAGATTGTTGATTTCGTCGCTAAAACATTGTTTCTGTCGCCAATTTATTAAACAGAATTATCGTCGTCTGCTACAATGTCTAGCGGACGGCGCAGCAAAAAGTCTGATCTCGACACTCTAAAAAAAGTTGATTCATGTACATCTGCTACACTTTGTAGCGGACGACACGACAGAAAGTCTCATCTCCAACTTATTAAAAAAAATTCCTCTACGGCGCAGCAGAAAGTTCTCTACGTCCGCCACACTGTGTAGCGGACGACGCAGCAGAAATTCCCAACACTTGGAAAATCGAAAGACGGGGTTCTCTTATTAGAATGACATGTGGATAAGTGCTAGTTGGAATGAAATCCTAACATACAGTAGGAAGAGATATATATATCACTCTTCATATGACATATACTCATCAGATAAGTACTGATCATTGGTTAAAATATTGTTTCTCTCGTTTGAATTGAGGTGCCTCCCACTAGCCTCGGCCATTTCTTCCGCAAGTTGAAGCATGTAAAATCGTTTTCTATGCAGCAACATCTGGTTATTCTCCATACGAATTCGGCACACAGCTTACTTACGCTGCTTAACATTACACCTCGACATACTAAGTGAAGGACGTTGCGGCACAGGTGCTCTCAGCGTGGTGAAATCTTGGTGTAGTGCTTCTGATTCCTTAACTCGATATGCCCATTCTCTTTGTAAACCTGCATAATACTCTCTCGGATCCGTGTACTTCACTTCTTTGTCGTCGTCGTTCCTTTCACACAACAACCACACAGTCTCACGTCCCCGATAACTAGAACTACCAGGAACTCCTGCCATTTAACTTATGTACATCTAATGTGATGAGCATGGCTAACATATATAAATAATCCCCAACACACACACACATACACAATATATTGGTGTGATAACTACACAATATCCTGCCCATCTCTGGTGAGAAGACAAGTCTGTGGACACTGACACCCTGCTTAATTAGTAGTTGGAGACAATAGCATGCCCATGTCAGTGAGAAGACAAGTCTTTGGTGATAAGACAAGTCTCTGGTCTATTGCAGCGACTTGTCACATATCATAAAGTTGAACCTGTAGCATCTAATAAAGTGGTCCCGTTTCAAAAATTATATAAGTACATGCATTGCATGAAGGGCAAAAGGAATAGAGTGATATACTCCCGGTTTCATAACAACTCTCGAAATGTCATATACTTCACGAGATATTTTTGAAGCAATGGATCGTTACTGGGTGGGCGAAGATGAATTTTACTATTCTTTGCGTCCAAGTTTGCGTTACTCATCACGCTATGTTAATACATTACATACAGAATGGTCTTATCGGATGAATGAATACGAGGTCTTAGTAGTTGATTCACGGCGCATGAATATACCCATACCTCGACAAAAGGCAATCAACATGCCTCGAATAACACACATGGAGCTTGAAAGGGTACTGCATCGAATACGTGAAGAAAATAATAGAATGAGAGTTCGTCAAAGTAGACATAACTTACGTCGTATGGCACGTGATGCATATGAAGATAGCAACAACAATGAAGCACGAGTACACTGGAACATGAGCTTCGAACTTGGATCTGTTTCCGATGCTCCAGTGTCAGATGAAGATGCTCCAATGTCACGATGTGTCAACAATGCTGATTCTTTGTAATTTAACACTTAGTTTTTCTTTGCATGGTCGTTCGCTTTACTATGTAGTGGACAGCCCTGCAAAAAGTCAGGTCTCCAACACTTAGTTTTTTTTTTTCTCTCTACGTCCGCTAAAGTATGTAGCGGACGGTGCTGTAGAAAGTCAGGATTCCAACCCTTAGTTTTTTTTTGTGCTCTCTACGTCTACTATTCTATGTAGCGAACGGCCCTGCAAAAAGTCGGGTCTCTAACAAGTTTTTTTTGTTCTCTCTACGTCCGCTATACTATGTAGCGGACGGCCCTGTAGAAAGTCAGAACTCCAACACTTAGTTTTTTTTTGTGCTCTCTATGTCTACTATACTATGTAGCGGACGGTCCTACAGAAAGTTGGGTCTTAAACACTTAGTTTTTTTTTGTTCTCTCTACGTCCGCTATACTATGTGGCGGACGGCCCTGCAAAAAGTCAGAACTCCAACACTTAGGGCTGGTTTGACATTCTTTTTTTTTTTGCTCTTTTTACCCCCAAATTTTAAATTTTGGAAAAGAGCAAAAAGTTTGGGGTGTTTGGCTGGGTTTGCCTTTTTAAAAAGGGCTCAACTCTTTTTAAAGTTTTTAAAGAGGGTCCGTTTTTAAAAAGAGCAAAAAGCTCTTTCTCTTGCTCTTTTTTTATCCGTTTCACGCGGGCCTGATGAACACTTTAATGAGGTCAAAGGTTCAAGTCGAGGTAGCAACAGCAAATGCATACCAATTATTTGCTGGTATAAAACCCAAAAAAACTAGGGTTTCTTTCCATCTCTTTCACCTTGATCGACCGGCCGCACCGTTCACCGTGACTCCGCAGCCCAATGCCTCCATCGCCTCCACCGGTCACCGCCACGATCTTACAGCGCATCCATCTCACAGCGCCACCATCGCCATCTCCTTTATTTGCGCCAGGTATTAGCTAAAATAGCACAACTTTCATCAAATTCACCTTGCTCGATCGGCCGCACTGTTCACCAACTGACCTCGCAGCCCACCGCCTCCACCGGTCACTGCCTCTACCTTGCAGCGCATCCATCTCGTAGCGTCACTGCCGCCATCTCTTTTACTTACGCCGGGTGTGTCTTCTTCACCACCTTCATCTCCAAGATCTAACACAAATTGTTCACTTACAATTTATGATACACGAGCAGCAAAAGCCAAATCGCTGCAACTAGTTTGTTACATCTATGTACGACAGAAAGACCAGGCTCTGTATTGAGGCACCAAGCAATGTGATTATAGTCACCTTGCGAAAAATTTATAATCCGCGCTTCTGACCAGAGAGGAAGAATTAGAGATCATGTTCATAGCACACTTGTCCCTTCCCCAATTAGAAACTATTGAGGGGCAACACCTGTCTGTATGCAAGGTTCAGCCATTGTGCCTTGTATAAACTGTGAAAGGAATCTGGTACCAAATGATAAGGATGAAAATACAAGTTCACGGCAAGTTTGTCATGATGTAATATATTGGTTTAATTATGTTTAATTATGTGTAAGACATTGTAAAAGTTATTGTAATGTAATTGTTTAATTATGTTTAATTATTTGTAAGACATTGTAACATATTTGTAGAATTATGTTTAATTATATGTAAGGCATTGTAATATATTTGTATAATTATGTTTCATTATGTGAAAATTTATATTAAAAAAAAAGTTGTCTTGTCAAACGCTCTTAGTTTTTTTTTTAAAAAAATAAACTCTGTCAAACGCCCACCAATTTTTTAAAGTGGCAAAAAAAAAAAAAAACCAAACCTCTTTCCAGTTTTCTAAAAAAAAACTGAAAAACTGAAAGTTTTGTCAAACAGACCCTTAGTTTTTTTTTGTTCTCTCTACGTCCGCTTTACTATGTAGTGGACGGCCCTGCAGAAAGTCAGAACTCCAACACTTAGTTTTTTTTTCTCTCTACGTCCGCTTTACTATGTAGCGAACGGCCCCGCAGAAATTTAGAACTCCGACACTTAATTTTTTTTTTTGTTCTCTTTATGTCTGCTTTACTATGTAGCGGACGGCCCTGCAGAATCAAAGAAACCAAAACTGGCCAACACTGAGTCACTGATCCACACTTTGTTTTCCACCGTTCAAAGCAAATCACAGATCAGTCAATGAGCCAAAATGCTATCTCTGACCACAAATCAAACACTCAACTGAGTTCAACACAACGATATCGGTCAGTCAAATCAATCGCATTCAACACCGATCAACTGATGTCAACACAAATCAATTCAAACCCGATGAATGAAGAATAACTTTCATAAAGATAATATATGTTTATTAAAAAAGTGAATATAATGTTACAATCTCACTTGAGGACCTCATATACTGCGGGATTCTCATCATTACACGGATTTATAATAAACCTAATAGCTCTAGCCCGGCCTTTCATAATTTGCCAAGCCATCCTATACATAAAGCCTTGTATGCATTCTAGGCTCCAGACGGTCTTTCCGAGGCTCTCAGACCGACAAATGTAATCCATGTACATGTAGACGAAGACGCCGCAGTACGAGGAATTATGTTGCTTGGGCCTACGCCTTTTCAATCGGAAAAGGAGCTTCGGCCTGCGCGGTACACTCTCGTGACGCCTACCATTGACCAAGGCACCAAATAGATTCTGCAAGAAACATAATAAGCATTAAAAATTAAACATAGCAAATAGAATAAGATTAATCAATTTTACAATATGAAAGTTACAATAAGAAGTAAACAGGATCTTACCATGGCATCCAACTGGCCTATGCCTTTGTACATGCTAATCACAGGCATCTGGGGGGTATCATCGTAGAGACTGTCGATGATTGATATCGTCTTCTCTACTGGTTCATAGTAAACCAAGTACCAGTGGGCATTCCAAAAAAATGGGATTAAAAACACGTCGGCAACACTTGCGTTCACTGGACTATCCCTCGCAAGATATGCTTGTAGGTTAGCGGGACGGTCTCCACTGGGCCAGGGCTCTCCCCTTCCTTGAATTGACCCAGTCATGCCACTCTTGTACTAGGATGCCATGAAATAAAGCATCCAAGATAAAAATACGCGGACCGATGTTTGGCTGCTCCCGACCCCTTTGCCTCAGAATTTGCACGTAGTGCGAGATGACACCGTTGTCTAACCAAGCTCCCGGTGCCAGCAAGGCCATTTCTGACCATGAGCAATTGTAATCCAAGCCCTCCAGGTGATCCACGTCATACGACGCTCTGTCTTGGGGGGGCGCTAAAATAACGAGCTCGGATGAGCTCGCATTTATGCAGCTGTAGAAGCCTGGCCGAATGCCCTTTCAGATATTGCCCTTGGGAGTCGACCGGGGGATATTGCCCTCCTTCAGGGGGGTCAACCGGAAAATCTTTCCCTCCGCCGGGGGGCAAGAGCAGGGGATATTAGCCTCCAATTCCTGGTTCGGTCGGCTGATAATGTCCTTCGGAGGCCCTGGCCGGCTGATAATGCCCTTCGGGGAGGTCAAACGGGGGATATTGCCCTCTGGGTGCGCCAAGTGCTCCCTCCCACGGGACAATGGGCAGTGCCTCAAAAAAACCATAGTTTCTGAAAGGCCAGTCTTACGTGACTTGACTCTGATAGAGGGGTTGGGGTTCCGGGAACAAATTGAAGGAGGGGACGGTGTAATCGTCCCACGATGCTTGAGCATGTCCCATCCCCACTACAGAGGGACCACCAACTCCCTGGCTCACCCCTGAAGCCTATCCTGAGGGATCACCGTATCCCTAGCTGACGCCCGTATAACTCATTCCTGGGCTGAGGACTGAAGACTGTACTGATGCTTGGCATAAAAAATTCCCGCAACCTAAAGCCAATGCAGCAGCCTGTTGGCGAAGATCCTTGCCCATTGCGCTCACCAGATCCTTCCGCTCACTCAACTTCTGGAAGAATGCAAGCGAGGCATTAACCTACATCCAAAGAGATAAAAAAAATAAGTACCTTCAATCAGACATTTATATTCATCAAATTCAATTAAGAAGACTTGTTGGGCAACTTACGAGATTGTATGCCATATGCTCATCGATCTGACCCCTAGGGTGGTACTTCTCCCCGTGTTCAAAGTTTACTGGGCTACTCTCCTCCGCTTGATACGGTAGTACCACTCATCGTACTGTTCAATGCTGATAACGGGGTCAGGCTCCGAGACGATGGCCGCCAGTGTGTCCTACCATGAACTCCAAAGCTCTATGGCCGCGCACAATTCGTGCGCATTGGCCTTGCCAAACCGTCCGACACCTGGTGGGTTCCTGTTAACCCTCATATCTGGGGCATCGGCTGGCAAATCCTGCTCTAACTCAAAATGGTGCATTGCTCGGTCTGGCAGCTACCAATCTGCGACCTCGAAGTGGATCAAGAGTGTGCACTACAACCTGGAGAGCATGAAGACGAACGACTCTCCCACCCGTCGCGCCAAATGTATGTACGGTGCCCAATGCATTTGGCCCGGAGATAGATAGTCGAACTCCCCTTGATAGTACGTAATGTTGTGATGGGGATCGACTCTCATCTGGTAGTGGCTATCCCTCCGGCTGTACTCCCAAGCACACAACCGAGGCCACACGTTATCGGTTCCATCCCTACGCGTTGGTGCACTGGGAGCAAGGTGTTCATAAGACCACACCTGAGAACATGGGAAAATTATATTTATATCATCGATTCAACAAAAAAATAAATAAACAATAACAGCGGCAAGGATTTATATGATATACCTGCAATAGCAAGAGACATGCACATATGGCTTTGGAGTCGGGCCTCGTTGCCTTGTGTAATGCTCGGTACAGATACGAAAGAACCGCTGCACCCCAGGCATAATCCCAGCCTCTCGCAGGTTACGCAACAACGGTAAATATTTCACGCTGACCATGTTCTATGACGTCGTTGGGAATAAAATTGCCCCCATCACCCACAAGAGGAAGGCTTGTGTGTACAGCACAAGCATCTCGCCCGTATAGTTTTTCGGCAAAACCCTGTAGGTATCTACCAACCACTTCAACTTTATACCACCACTGCTAAATTGATCATGGGGTATCGAAGTGAAGAAGTCCCTAGCGGTTCTCTTATTCGTTGCTTCTGACGGAGGAGGAATTACCGGCCGCTCCGTCACCGTTAACCCTAAGATGAACCCTACATCTTCTAGGGTAATTGTCATCTCTCCGAGCGGGACTTCTCCACCTTTCAACAAGGGCACCTATTAAGTGACGGTCAAGGTGTTGAAAGATCTGCCCATGCGTGAAAATCCCAAACCCAATTCCACGCAGTATCATTTTTTGGGACTTGTTCAGTTTCCATGCTATGAACTCGTTAGATACTTCTACGGTGGTGAGAAGTTCTCTTTCTTTCGAATTAATAAATACAATTTAAGCAAAACAAACGGTATACAACGTTCGTAAGAATAAGAAAGTTGATAAATAATGTATCTTACTCCACCATCACATATGAGCGTACTGATATAGCTGGCTTGGTCGTATAACATGGATGGATCTTCTGGTCCAGGGTTAAATTCCATTTTTTACAACTGAAATTATGGAAAAACCTTCTCAGTTTGGATTTTGATAATCGCTCAAAAAATTACGACGCTAGCACATGCATAATACATATAACGCAAGCACATGCATAATACATACAATGTTAGCATATACTCATGTGTATAATATATATATATATATATATATATATATATATACATACACAGAATCAGATTTTACAAACGCTAGCACGTGAACAAATACATACATATATAAATTCTCATCGCTAGCACGTGCTCAATGCATAATCAAAACCACGCATAAAATGCAATATTCATCACAACTATAGATTACAAACATGTAAAGAATTGATTTTGTGAACTTACGTGATCTATTAGGGTATTAAAGGTATGGGTCAAATACACGTATGTACCCTGAAACTACCACAAAGTCTCAATTGAGGGTCTCAAAGATTAATTTTTACACATAAGGGCCTGTAACTCTAAATTTGCAACAAGTAAGGGCATCCGTCTAAATTCCTAACGGTTCAACCCTTTCCGTCAGGGGCATTTTTGGGAACTCATATTTAATTTTTTATTGTAAAATCCTTTAATTTTTAGAACCATAATCTATTAATATTTGGAACCCTAATCAAGGTCGAAACCTCTACAGAATTGTCGCCATCGCGTGTGACAGATTCAACTATCGTCGCAATCAAAGAAGGAAAAAGTTTCGTAAGTGACGGCGTCGACATCCAGACAACAGCAGCGCCGTCATTATTTTGGCCATGTTTGAAACCACGACATGATTGCCACCGATCTATCACAGAACACCCACGATTGGTGGTCGTCGCGCCGCTGCCCCCACGGCCTACTGTCACAAAAATCAGAAAAGAAGACACGACACCACCGTAACCGCTTACGCCAATCCACGCAAACACCGTCAGCGCCGGCACCATACAACCCTCGTTGTTCAAAGTTTGCAACACCGCAACCAACGGCGACGGTGCCATCTTGCCGCCGAAGCAATAATCGCAACACCGCAACCATGAACCGCCAGCCATCGCCGTGAAGGGGCCGAAGCAGATACAACATCTCAAAAAAAAAGAATAGAAGATGCAACAGCGCCACCATCGGACTCACACCGTCACCACCATGACCAGCGATAGCGTCGCTGTTGTCCACCACAACCGAGGGAGCAGGCAATCAACGGTGATCCGATCGATGCCTCTTTCATCCGTCGCCGGACCGGCGATCTCCTCTCCTGCCAGATCATAGCAACCAGTCGATGTCATCACCACCGAGACGGGCAGTGCCCTCACCGCCGTGCCAATAAGGCCACCAGCTGTCCCCGATCTACTTCCAAAGGCCATGGATTGGGGTTTTGGTGGTTGAATTGAAATCAGTTGTCTCCATATTTGGTATGAGTGAAACAATGCCAATTTTAGGGTTCCAAATATTAATAGATTAGGGTTCTAGAAATCAAGGGATTTTACAATAAAAAAATTAAATATGAGTTCCCAAAAATGCCCCTGACGGAAAGGGCTGAACCGTTAGGAATTTAGACGGATGCCCTTACTTGTTGCAAATTTGGAGTTACAGGCCCTTATGTGTAAAAATTAAACTTTGGGACCCTCAATTGAGACTTTGTAGTAGTTTCAGGGTACCTACATGTATTTGACCCTAAAGGTATTCTTAAGAAGAAATTGTGGAGATCTGCTTGCCAACGCCGCTGGGAATATTTGTGAGTAGAAAGAATGAAAAAGAGTGTCGTAGTTAGGGTTTTTTTATATATATTAAATGTCGCTATACAGTATCGTGGACAATTTACAACGTCTGCTTCACTATATCACGGACTATTTATCAATAAAAGACGGCTGCCATACTGTGTAGCGGACACTATTGACGTGACAGATAAGGACAAGATAACCGTCGTAGAGGTAAAGGACTGACAGGACAGGTCCTGACATGTGTCAATCAAGAGGTCGTCTGCTACACTCTGTAGCGGATGTCTTTTTCCTGACACGTGTCAAGACTTGAAAGTAGTCTGCCGCACAATGTAGCGCACAGGGAAGGAGGGGCAAAATGGTAAAAAAGGCTGTCCACGACAGTATGTCACGGACAACTAACAGTTTAAAAAAAACAAGATCTGGGTCGTCCATCTTTCAGGATGGACGGCCAGATCGCGTTTGCAAAATACCCCATTTTGCTACCTCTCTCAATATATGTATATATATATATATATATATATATATATATATATATATATATATATATATAAACTCAAGAGCGATAGCACCGTCGCTGTAACCTCGTCACCACTGCCGTAGCTTCGGCATCACCACCACCGCCAACAAGATCACCTCTTTTTTCATTAATTGTTTCTCCAGATTTGTTCTAACTTGATTGGACTTAGAGATTTACATATGTTCATATTCGTGAATTTTCTTGCATGGAGGTTTGGGGGCGGCAGAGGATCACATGGATGTTGTGGGTGGCAGAGGTTCAGATGGTGGTGGTGATGGGTTCAGCGATGGTGCCAGAGTGGTAGTGGTTGTTGGTGACGGTGATGCTGCCTGAGATGAACAATTGTTAGTTTTTTGGTTGTGGTGGAGGGGCGCGGTGGTTCTGCCATGCACTACAAGAAAATCAAGATATGCCTACGGTACAGTACCGTAGGGATAGGTGCCATGTACCGTAGGCATAGCCTATCCCTACGGTACTATATCGTAGCCATAAGTGGCGATGCCCTAGATCTATGCCTACGGGGTTGAAGGTTATCCCTACGGTTATACCGTAGCCTATATACCTATGCCCAATTTGTATTAACCCACTTATAGCGACGGTTCTTGGAGCATAGGCCTACGGTGTAACCGAAAGGAAAAGTTTAATTTTTGAATCTTATGCCTACGGGTGACACCGTAGGGATATGTTTAGCCTATAGGTACCCTAAGTTATACCTACGGTACATTCCGTAGGCTGTGGCCATTTTTTTTTATTTTTGAAGCCTTTCCCTACGGTTTAAACCGTAGGGATTAATGTCAAAAAAATAGCACCCAAACCTATACCTACGGTTTATACCGTAGGTATATGTTCTCTTCTCATTTTTTCTTTTTTTCAATGCTGAAATTTTTTCTGGGCTGAATTTTTTTTCATCACAATAACCTGGAAATGCAATTGAAGTATTATAAACATGATTTGCAACTAAAATATTGTAAACATGTTTTGCAATTGCATAAATAGTGCAATGTTATATCACAATAATCTTGTCCTAGCTGGTACTATATAGATCCACCCACATTAGTTGCGAATCACGAACAACTCATGGGAATTAGTCCTCGTTCCCAGGGTTTGCATCTTGCTCCTCACCGTCATAACCATCCTACAAAATGCAATAAAGCAGTATCAATGACTGAGAGGTTGTATGAATGACTTGATCAGGGTGTTCTTCCAAAATGGACAGTGCTGATCGATGACCCACGTAAAATAGAAAACTATATTCAAAAGAATCCAAATAATCAATAACCAAAATTTGCATGACCGTTAAAGAATTGAGTTCCATTCAATCAAACTACAAGTAAAATGCAAAATTAGACAAACGGACAAATACTCACATATAAAGTATCCAACAAAATTCCAACTAATAAAGCACAGGCAAAATAATCTACGAGAATAAGGTTATGTCAAAGGGGAATCAAGAATTGTACTACCTTCTAGGAAACGGGTAAGATCTTTTGCAGTAGTCCATGAAAGAGAACTACAACTTTCGAACCCTCAGTGGATATGATTCCTATCAAGGGATGTTCTAAACTTAGGACATCAATCAGAAAATACTGAAGCAAAAGGGTCACAGACTGATATTAAAACCAACCAAATACCAAAGCAAATGAAATGAAAAAAGGTTCATTTCTTTCCTTGCTTGAAGAAATTAAAAACGATAACCAAGTGGTGTTGGGTTTGCCATTAAAATACACTTCTTAGTCAAGAACTAGCAAGGATGTTCCTAGCTAAAGTAGGACGCTTGGTTGAAAGTTCATCATGCTGG
The DNA here is from genome assembly GCA_033065855.1 of Escallonia rubra. Lineage (NCBI taxonomy): Eukaryota > Viridiplantae > Streptophyta > Magnoliopsida > Escalloniales > Escalloniaceae > Escallonia > Escallonia rubra. Next base: position 184,090 of record JAVXUO010002435.1, on the reverse strand, counting down.
CTACCAAGATCGTATAATTCATATCCTTATCTCGCTAAAGATTCATGAAACTAATCCAAAACCAGTTTCAATTAGAGCTTGTTTCGCACCAATTTTCCATCTCAAGTATATAAAGTTATTTCTAGGTCACTTGCCTTTAAACAATTTACCAAAATATTACTAGAGCGGGTAGATAACTACCTAAGGCACGTAATTTAACTTGATGAAAGAGACTCTTATCAAACCTCAGTAGCCTTAAAACTGAAGATGGCTTTTACTGCATGGGAAGCATTACACACATGTACATCATCCTATTTCTCAGAGCCAGAGTGTTATCTGGTTAAATAGCTTTCCCTCGTTCCATTTTCAAAAGGATATCAAAACACAAAGACACAGCTTGTGGACAATTCAAGTACTCCAACCAACCTAAATATGGATTCAAAAAGGTTGAGACTAAATCAATAATATAAGTGTTCTTATGCAATTTATCTAATCAAATTGGAAAACAAGAGACTTAAAAGGGTGTGTTCTCATGCCACAAAGCATAATGTTAGTCTTAGACTTGGTCACTTGCAACAATGCTGCTATAACCTTGGTTTCAATGATAAATAATGCAAAACTTTTGCTGCTACCTTTTTACCCTTGTGAGATGAATTTGATCCCTCCTCTGACACATCCTTATTTGTTGTCCACCTAGATATGGAAGTGTTCGTAATTTGGTTTATCCAACTCTTATCATTTGTCTACCTCTACCAAATAAACATTCTATATCAAACAACTTTCTCAATTCAAAGTCTATCTCAAGTAAAAAGTAATCCGTATATTCGAAGTCAAGAATATATGACAAGAATGAAAATGACAACAAAGGACCTACTTTTGTACACCTTATAAGGAACATAATGAACAAATTTAATTCGTAAAGAAAAAATCTGCAGGAGAATATACGAATAATGCATAATGCATACATCAACAATGAGAATTCAATCTTCTCTTGTTGTTTTTGCTGCAACTTCTCCTCCACCACAACCTGCTGCACATCCCACTTCTTGTCCTGACATGAACATCGTTTCCCCTGAGGACCGATGGTAGAACCAATTAATCATGCACATCCCATATTAGATCAACCAACAATCCATCTACAAAAATTGACTGGTTTCCTACTTTCCTTTAAACTTCCACCGCCCAAATCACCTTCTTCTGACCCAATCAACCATGTCAATGTAAACCATCAATTCCAATCCAACGAATAAGTTAAAATAAACTAAGAGAATTGAAATGCGTAAGTATAACTCCATTAATTCTAAACGTATAACTCTAATCCGAATCACCATCTCTAGTGGCAGGAATTAAAAATATAAATAGAGAGAGAAAGAGAGAGGGCGAGAGGGATAGAAACCTGAGAAATGAAATGGTTGCAATCTGAAAATGCGTACCTAAATCGCCGGTCACGGTCGTCGCCTGTAGTGGGTTCTTGGCCGGTGGAGTCCTCTCCTCGCCGTCGTCACTCGCCGGTCACTGATCCTTCCAGATCTGAACAGAAGAAGACGTCATTGCCGGTCCACTCAACATCTCCTTCCACGGCTCCACTCCGGCCACTCATTCCAGATCTGAGCTCTTCTCAACAGAGAGAGTCGACTCGAGGAGCTTGTGTCTGCCGTCGGCCGTCTGCTGTTTGGGGGGTGAGGCTGTGAGAGACAAGTCGCACAGAGAGAGAGAGAGAGTCGCAGACCCAGACATGGTGAAATGTTCATTTTTGCGAGATTCACTCAATTCCTGGTTGTCCACCTAATTCCCACAGTAAGCACCGTCGCGATTCTGCTTTCAATTTGAAGCAGCACCAATGGCCATGGTGAAATAATAACCGTACGTGTACAGAACTTGTACTTACGGTTCCTTTTATACCGTAGGCCTTTTGTCACCACAGAGCAGTTTTGTTGTAGTGATGGTCGTGTTCTTCCGTTTCACACCGCAACCACCAGTTTGGTTACCGAGGATGCCGAGTTTGTCTAATTTCAGTTTTTCCAAGGTCGATAACCCAGTTTGTCTAGCTTCGGTTTGTCCAATCTCGTTTTGCATCAATTTTGGTCCAGATCCAAAACACATCTTTGCCCCTTGAATTATCTCATCTAAAGGTGTGGTCATTTGATTGGTGTTGGAAGTCTGATTGGTGCACAAAGATGGTGCATGATGGTCTGATTAGTTGTAATGATGGGTGATGGTGGGCGGGTTCTTTGGTGGAGACCGGAAGAATATAGAACAACAAAAGGTCTGCCATTGCATTTGTAAAATAGAGGTATGGTGGGTGATGGTGGACGGGTTCTTGGTGGAGAAAGGCATTGCCATTTCACAGCCCCATCATCCGCTACATTATGTAGCAGATGGCAAGCTCGAGGGTATTTATGTCAAAAAATTGTCCGCTACATTATGTAACGGACGTACTTAAAAAACATAAACAAAATATGTGGAACGTCCACAAATCGAGTATAGAAGTCCATATTGCGCGGACAACTTAACCCAAGTTGTACGCGCGGTTAATGTGTGTGTGTGTGTGTATAATTATTATTTTTTCGTCGCTAATTAATATATCGTCCCGTCGCTAAAAGTTAATTTTTTTGCGACAGGTTTTCAAATTCCGTCGCCAAACTTTTAGTGACGGGATTAATGAGAACGGACTTTTAGCGACAGGGTGTCCGTCGCTAAAAGTGCTTTGCGACGGAAAAGGGACTTTTATTCCATCACTTTTCTTGTAGTGTGTTAGCTAGTTAGTGCCTTAGATGGCGCCATTCTATTGCTGCTATGAAGTTGGTCGGGAACCCTAAGAACGATGACTAGCAAGATTGAAAACGAGAGACAGTTGGGTAGGGTTCTAAGCGAAGAACTCTCCAATTCTTAAGTCAAAGTGCAGTTACATGACAAAATCTCTAGAAAAGCATGAACCACGGTGTTTTTGTGTGTGTAATTGTCAACATACCTTGGCAGATGCCCTCCTTTACGTAAGTATAGGTGAAAACCCTAATAGAATTAGGAGTGACGGTTGGGTTTTGGCCTCGATACTTGGGGATCATGTAAAAGTTCAACCATAATTTATCCAATAAACGATAATTGCCCTAATTTAACTGGAAATACCATGTGTCCTTTGAGAGAGTTTATTTTGACTTAGATTAGAGTGGTAGCAAAAGGTTTTCCAACATGAAAAGGAACCTAGAGTGCCATTAGGGAACATTACTGTGTATAGTCTAAATCTTTTGAATGGTGAGACAAAGTAAATCAACGAGATATACCTTGATAGAAGATTGTGGGTAGAGATTGATTGCAGTTGGCTCTGTTGTTAGAGAGCAAAATTGGTTCAAACCCGGACAATTAGAAAAGAGATACGGTGAGTTAAAAACCTTCAAAAAAATTAGGAGTACGTTCCCCTCGAGAGAACACAAAAGTAAGTGCAAGCTTTTGGAAGACGGTCTTTTGAGCTATAAGCTATTAGCTGTGGAGTTGGCAATGGGCCTCAAGGAGCGACCTCGAGGTCTCGAGTTCGATTTCCTTTCCCCCCAGGTTAAATATATGAAATGTAGTTCTAATATTTCCCAATTGAAAATTGTTTTTAAAAAAAAGCTATTAGTTGTGGAAAAAAAAGATGCGACAAACGAGATTTAGCCCTGATCATCTAGAAACAAAGAACCCAAAAGCAAACCTCATAAAGACAATGAATTTAACACAATATGCATTTTCAACAGTAAGATCTAGGTTATTGAGACAATAAATTCCTTTCAGCATTACAAGAAAAAAAAAATCAATTACGTTAGAAAAGTAGGTAACGTTGATGTTCGAGAAGTCACTTGTTCAATGAGCAGGCAACAGAGAATCGACAACCTATAAAGGAAGAAACAAAATTGTAGACGCATGGCGGAACATAACTGAGTCGGTTATTGAAAGGTGCGGATTAGTGAGAATTGAGTTGTAGGGTTTTTTCTTGGAAGCTTATCTAGTTCAATTGCAGCTCGTCCATTCGAATAATTTCAAAATTATTTTGATATTTGATATTTATGAAATTTGAAAAACTCCAAAAATAGGTTTGAGAGTACTTAATGACGGCTATCAAAAAATGTTTACTATTGTTAATGTAGATCATCCTTACGCTGAAGCCACTTTAGGAGTTCCAACTTTACCCATCATAATCCATGTATTACGCTTTGTTGCTACGGGCTTTTAAGTGAGTTTGGTATTTGAAACTACGAAGATGCCCACCCACTGTTGAGAGAAGTTGTGATGACCATAGCTACTGACGACATTATTCCATATATTTAACATGATCACAATGCAATCTCAATCAGATTACAAGTCTTAAAAATAATATTTTTTTTAACTCCAAAAGTTTAAGTTCCGCTCACATTTTCGCTTGCATATGCTCATCAAAATAATCATTTGCGCTGAAAAAGTAAATAGTGAGAGATGAGCTGGGTAGCCCAGTAAGTGGAACAATTATAACATCATAAGATCGGAATCAAACAATTGAGGAAAAAAAATAGTCAAACAATCAATAAATCGTGGCTTAGTATCACGAAGAATTAGTAAATCAATTCAGCATTCAATTTACATATAAAACATAACACTTCAACATTTTGTTTCTGGTCTCCTCAAAGGGATCCGTCAAAGTTCAGCTGTTTCATTATCATTACATATCATGCATATAGATAAATCACTGGAGCACTGCCATTGATCAAAAGAAATTAAGTCACATCACAAATATATTTCAAAACAAAGATATTCATAATATTCAAGACGATAAGCATTTGAGCAAGATTTCAGAACATTAGTGTTTAGGAGTACGATGAATGTTAAGAAATAATCGCGTGGCATAAAAGAACAGTGATATGGAATTCCCGGTTACATGAAGAAACCACTTAAATAGTTCCTCTAAATCAGTCACTATCATCATTCTTCCACAATCACGTCTAAACTTCTTCTCTCTCACTGTCTATCGACGAAAGATAAAGATAACGTAAAATAATTTGAAAAGGTATTAAAGGGCTACGTATAGAAGTTTCTAGGAAGCACAAGGAGGAAAGAAACACTTTTTGGGTTCGTTTGACAAAAAAAAAAAATTTGTTTTCAGTTTCTAAAGAGCAGCTTAATTTTTTTTTTTTTTACAAAAACAAGTGGGTGTTTGATAACCCTATTTTTTTTAGTTTTTTTTTTTTTTTGGTGTTTGGTAACCCTTTTTATTTTGACTTTTTTTTTTTTGTGGTTTGTGGTGGCGGTGGTGGGGCGTAGCGGTGGTCGACGGTGGTGGCGGCCAGCGGTGGTCTCCTGAGGTGGTTGCAGACGGTGGGAGGGTAGTGGTGGTGGTCTCAAAAAAAAAAAACAAAAGTGAAAAAAAAAACCAGTTTTTGAAGTTTTTTTTTACTCTTCAGTTTAAAAACTGATTTTTTAAATTAGAGAAGGAAAAAAAAAATGGTTACCAAACGCACCTTTTTTTTCCAATTTTCAAAACTGAAAAAAAAGTGTGTCAAACCCACCCTAAATGGTGAGACAAGGTTGTGCCACCTAGCAAGCACGACAAGGCTCGAAGCACGAGTTGGTGAGAAAAGTTATGTCACCTTGGAAGCACGAGGAGGCTCGAAACACAACACGTCGCAATAGTATGGTGTCACGTTACAAACACGACGATGATAGGTAGCGTGAGGTGTCGATCAGAGAAGTAATCAGCATTGACTTCTCAATAAGCACGAAATATCACGAAGCACGATAAAGCCAATCTCTATTGTCACTAAAAATCATCATCATTTTACTCTCAACCAAGGAATAATTATTTTGGGGCACTTCTAAAATTTATGGGCGTTACAGAAGTTGCATGAAAGACAACTGCTGTGAAGAAGTTTCAGTTGAAGTTGGAAGCTGGCAAACTTAATCCCTATAGGCCCAAAGATATTGGGCCATTGCTCTTTGATTCAATTGTTTTTGTGGTTGGATTTCAGTTTTGATCCCCAATGCCAGAGATGTTCCACTCCAATTTCTGATCTCATGATATATGTTTCTACTATATTCTACCAAAAGAAAAATAAAGATATATAGCCAATAGGAATGATACAAAATCTAGTTTGTATGCCATACTACCTCTTTGCGAACATGGGTATCAGAAAGCAGTACCAAAATGCTATTACAAAAGACGCGATATTTCCATAAATTTTGCAAGATTCCATCAACCATTCGAAGGAAAAGAAAAAAAAAGGTAAAAACAATCATAGCACTCAATGCTTCTGCAAGAATTTATCAGGCATTCCTAGCTCCACAGAAACAAAAACTGGATAGTCAAATTACAAGGAGGCAAACTAATATTGACTCTTTTCGTAGCACCAACCCTAAGCAATGAAAATAGTCCCGCTAAGCAATCTTATAAACCCTGAGCTAATTAGTAGCTAAAAAGTGACACAAAACGCACGAGGGAGAAGAAGAATAAAAGCAAATAAAAGACAAAGGCAACAACCAAAGTACTTAAATCTGCTCCCTCAAAAGGTTTCAGCTTCAACTCGGACGCTTCTGCAAGTGTTCTACTTCCAGATATGTCTAAAGCTGAAACATTGCTGACCAAACACTCCATGTAGGTCTAACACCAGATTGTACGAACAAGATCCACCCACCACATGCTTCACTACAGAGATAGGAGTGTTTTCCGCACAAGATTACCACTATTTTCTAAGCAGAGCAGCATCCAACTTTTTTCACTGCCGATACATCATCTTTGGCGCCAACATTAATGGTCTGACCCTTGGGTAAGGCTGCCGGATCATCACCTACGTCAAGAGCTTTTCTGCTGACAACCCGATATATCTGAGTAAGCACTTCTGTGAAAGCATTCTCCACGTTCATAGACTCAAGAGCAGAGGTTTCCATAAAGAAGGTGCTCTCTTTTTCAGCGAACGCCTTGGTATCCTCGGTGGAAACAGCCCGCAAGTGACGCAAATCTGCCTTGTTTCCCACAAGCATGATCACAATGTTGGAATCTGTATGATCCCGAAGCTCCTTTAACCATCTTTCTACATTCTCGAATGTGACATGTCGAGTTACATCATAGACGAGCAATGCACCAACAGCTCCCCGATAATATGCACTTGTGATTGCACGGTAACTGCGAAGGATGAAACTTTCTTACTGAAAGAACATAACTTTGATAACATACTACGATCAATACGCTATTAGACTTGCACTAGACTCAATAAAAGCAAAACATCATGTGACATTAATGCGACACAACGCGGAAGAGCTACCTTAAATGCAAGTCGCCATCCGGTATGGAGTAAGCAGTTCAATGGTACACCAGAGAGAGAGAGAGAACAAAGAATGCAAGTTAAGAGGAAAATTTATATAATTAAAAAATAAGGCATGATGATATTACTGCATTAACTTGTGTACATTATATGTACCACGGTTGCGATGGCAACTTATTTCTATATAAAGGAGGCAGATCAATATAGAAGAAGACATTTCTGCAATCCAGCAAGAGCTACTGTCTGCAAAACGAACATTGCTTCAAATGAGCAACTGTGTGCCAAATACCACTCAAAAGGGAATCTTGCCCCCTGAAAGTACATAGGCAAATGGCACGTCCATCTCTCACATAATTGACCCTCACTTCTAACACTCAAGCCTCTGTAACATCTTGACCATCCTTTTCTATTTTTCTACGTTTTTTTTACTGTTTGTGTGGTGAGGGTGGATTTTTTTTTTGGGGGGGGTTGGCGGTGGAGTTTGGTTCCATAGAGAGCATTGACATACTAAGAGCAGCTACATAAGCAGCTTGGGATACAATAAGACTTTAGCATGAAGAACCATTAATAGCATGGCAGAATATTCCACAAATAAAGTCCCCAGATCTTTGGTATTCTTTGCACCTTAAAGAGAGCTGAATCCTCAGATTTCAGCAGCTTACAGTTATTCACGTGTTAATCATGGTATATTAATTGGACCGATGAAAAGCAGACGAGCATGACTTCATGAAAGATTCATAGAGCGGAGGATCATTAGGCTTCCCTTTAGAGGCAAAATTGGTTCCCATTGCGTGTATAGTTATTACAAAAAATCAACTGTTGCAGTTCTCTTCTTCTATTTTTCAGACAGAACATTTTCACTCAACTATATTAGTTAGTAACAATTCCTCACTCGTATATATCTAGCTTAGACAACTATTCAAAAGAATCAGTTACTTTAAACAACCAAAAAGCAATATCCACCACAAACATAACTCTTTTCGCGCCTGCCCGAATTTTCTGTAATCTCCTAAGAATATAACCGAAACCAAGCAATCAATCCAGCTTCAAACTAACACCGAAGAGATAAAGAACCTCCAATGCATTAGGTCTAAACTAACGACTTCGCTCAAGTAAGGCTTAAAAACTCAAATCTCCAAGGCAGTATCAGATCCGGTAGCTAGCACATCCGACAGGGAACAAATCAAGACGATGCATCATTTCGTGACCTCCTCGCAACGCTTTAAATTAAAAAAAAACTTCCGCATACAGGGATCTAAGCAATCTAGCAGATGCATAGTAATTAACACAGTTTGACAATTAGCCTTGCTGCATAACAAAGATCTAACAACGTGTCAAAAGACAAAGTAATAACATCAGATCACAATAATTTGCATACAATGGGGCGAGGTGTTGTACCGTTCTTGGCCGGCGGTGTCCCAAATCTGGGCCTTGACGACCTTGTCGTCGACGCGGATGCTGCGGGTGGCGAACTCGACGCCGATGGTGGACTTGGACTCGAGGCTGAACTCGTTCCGGGTGAAGCGGGAGAGCAGGTTGGACTTGCCGACCCCGGAGTCACCAATCAGCACCACCTTGAACAGGTAGTCGTAATCATCGTCCGCCCTGTACGCCCCCATTCCGCTTTTACCTTTCTCCACTCCCTAATGCTACACGTAGAATGTAAAACTGAGAGAGATCTGAAGCGGGATTTGAAAATTTTGGAAGTATTGAGGGTTTTGAGATCTTTACAGGTGCATAGATCTCACTCAGCACACACACGCAGAGAGAGAGAGAGAGAGAGAGAGAGAGAGAGTTGGAGGAACGTTATGGAAATGTTGTGAAAGAGGAAAGAGGAGAGAGGAGAGGGAGATGTATTCAAAGCATTTGCAAAAATTTGGCCAGGCCCATGAATATGATACAGAAGAAACAGCCCGCAATTTTCCGTACAGCGACAAGTAATAATGAAGAATATATGTTAATGACTCGCTAAAAAAAAATACTCCGTAGAACTAAACATTATTGTTAAAAATGTTTTTGAAGATACGACCCCTAATACTCGAGCGATAAGTAATGATTACGGCCGAAATCTTTTTTTAATTGTTTTTGGCATGTTCCGCTGTCAAAACCATTTTGTTTTCGTCAAAATAAATGTACGTTCTAGAAGTTATTGTGCCAGCTGCTTTTGCTTTTAAAATTGTACGCTCTACTCGGTCAGATGAAATTAGACATGTTAAGAAAAGTAGTATTTGGAGATGCGCATGTGGGGGATGGAATGGAATACGAAAATGAGAAGGTTCTTTACTGGAATGAACATCAGATGAATTTTTATGTACCCGCCACCTGATTGGATGAGGGCGCCCGTCAATGGAAAAGAGCAAAAGCGCTCAGTTCATACATAAGTGCTACGAAGGCTCTTCAAATTAGCCATCAAATTAGTTAGACATGTTCTTACAAAAGCGCTCAGTTCACTGCTGCTTTCACTCAAAAATCCATATAGGAATAGACGAAGCAGCAGGGTGGGGTTGGGAAATTCCTCAAAAACTCAGGGGATTGGTGGGTAAATTGTTAGTTCTAACTACTACTAGATTGTGGGGAATACAAGTTTCTGTTTTGAGAGAGAGAATGTACATTTACCAGACCTCATTGTTTATGTTCTCTCTCAACACCCAACAAATAGTGGTTCAATACCATTCACCTAAAATCAGCTAACCTACATACAAACAGTTCAATTTGGAATCTATCTCCACAAAAGCTTGGCTGATTCTGCATATTTTACTTGCTCAGCACCTGCACAGCCACCAAAAAAGGTGGATTCTGGGTGGGTGATAGATTGTACACAAATACAAGGCAATAGTGATAATTGCTCAATGACATTTAACTTTTGATGAATTGTTATATTGTTGGAGTTCCCACCCTTCTCAGTGGTTGTGAAGTAACACAAGAACACGCTGCTTATACGATGTACATGACCAAAAGGGAGGTGACTGAAAAATCATTTTTTAGCTGCTGTAATGAACGGTTGTATGATGAGCGTGCAAAATCGTATTGATGAAAAAAGCTTCACTCCTTCCGATGATTTTTGTCTCGAGGACGTCGTCTTCACTCTTTGGGCTTGTGCCTCGTGATTTTGCGCTTGTTAGCATCCAGGTATTTCTTTCTTAGTCGAATGGCTTTCGGTGTGACCTGCATCACCGGATACAAAAAAAAAAATCATACAGCACTTTTCATTACTCGCAGTTCAAACCCTGGAAATGAGATACTTTCATGGCTATACAAGGAATGAATCAGATAAGGAATCAGGATGCATGACATTAAACTACAATACCCATGAAGCATTTATACTTGAGCTGCTCCCCGTGATATACATTTAGTTCCCACCTGCCACGGACACAAAACTAACCAACTTCCTGTCATACTACTGCTCCATCAAGAGCTGGTACGGAAACTTTTTTTTTTGGGGGGGTCCATTGGATCTGGGCCTGGGTTACACAATGGGAAATAGCTCCCCTCTCATAACACAACCCCCTCCTCCCAGAACCCAATCCCTTGGTGTAGGTCGGCATCGACTTCGGTTCTCTTGGTACAACGTTAAGAGACTTCACGGGTTACTTGACACCCACTGTATCGAGCTTTTTTAGTAAATAGAAACTTGTTACCTACCTTCACATGACAGAATTATTAAAAGTTAAAGGTACATACCTCAATGAGCTCATCAGAAGCAACATACCCTATTGCTTCTTCTAGTGTCATCTGCACCAAAAGGCATTTAGAGATTCAATATCAACGCAAAATTTGCAAGAATGAAATTATGCATTTTCATCATATGCATCATCTGCAGCTTCTACATTATTATTTTTTTACTTTGGCCTGGCAGGGAAAGAACACAATTTTTAATTTTCATCGTAAGGTTGCTTAGTATGGCCACAATTCAGACATGGTAGTGTCCAAAAAGAGTCTCACAAAATCTCAGATAAATCAAGTCATAGATGTAACTAGATAATGCACTTCAAGCATATTTCAACACTTCAGGAGAACTTCAACGGCTAAAGAAAGAAAGCCAAGATGCAAAATTCTAAGTTGGAGACATACAAGACGAGGAGGGGTCAGCTTCACATTCTCATCCTTGCTAGCAGCCCGTATATTGTTAAGCTCCTTACTCCGTACTGGGTTGACCTGAAGCAGCGCACAACTGCAGTCAAGCAACTTGAGATTTCAAAAAGTATGATACAAGATAGAGTGGAAATTTACTTACGTCGAGATCTGTATCCCGAGAATGTTCACCGACAATCATGCCGTCATATGTCTGCATACCATGAAAAGCATTAGTTGTAGTCCAATATTTCCTCCCCTATTTTTCTTAATTTAGGTGCATACGAAACTCGCTTTACTCGGTTCCCGTGACAATAGATGCTGCTTTCATTCCAATACTATCCAAGAAACACCATCTATGGTAATATATGAGGAAACTAACTATCATGCAAGTGATTTCATTGCTATGCATTTACGGCATCACTAATTGCAAGAAATTGATCCGAAAGCCCAGCAGCTGCTGAAAGATCAAGGTCTTCCGATGTCATTTTGCACCAATAAACGGAAATTGGAAGCAGGATACAAGGGATCAGATAAATCAACCTCCATCCCAGGAGTCACAAAGAGAGTTCCACGGGGTTCTAAACTCATCAGCGCATATGATGTGATAGCTCCACGTCCCATGGAAACCTGTAAAGTAGTGTTGTCAGGCCCATGAAAAATTAGTCTACATTCAATAGCTACCCCTACTCAATGACAAAGAGAATGATGCCATAGGTTAATGAAAGTAACAAGTGCTTTCCCATGGAGAGTTTAAGGTTTTGATTCTTTCGTTGCTGACCTGCATTGAGACATCTGCCTTACATGTGAGGAGGAAATCGAAATGCAAAGGTGGACATATGATAAAACAAGAAACAAGGGTCGAAATTACACCTCACCAGGAAAGTGAACAGTGTCAGACATAGTAACCATTGCTTACAATGGGGAAACATTTGTTTTCCTGATTTCTCAGCAAGGGCATTTGGTACTCAAGATTTTTTTACTTTCCCTCTGCTTTTCCCTTTGATTCGAGACAGAACAAAGGGAGTCTAGGAAATTGGAAACAAGTAAGGATTTTTCTTTAATTTACCAATGATTCATAGTTACATAGATGATGAACTGCCTAAGTGGGTCAGTGTGCGCGTGTGTGTGCATGTGTGCAAGATCACAGTTGTCAAAATGCATCTTACAATACTGAACAGACAAAGAACAATATTATATTGCATGCGCATATCTTCACTAGCCACAATTTAGGTTTTTTATGTATTTTGAGGCTTTAACACAAAATTTTGTATCCTCAAGAATTTTTACAACTAGAAAGTGAAAACAACTTCACTTTAGAACTAGTCAATGTGCATTATCTGCAGTTACAGGTGCTAGACTTACTTGGGTGCAATTTACACATTCTTTCAACTCAAGTTGCACATATTCTAATAGAAAAAAAACTCGCGCACATCCTGGAGTAAAGTATGATTAACCCAAAAACGCCTCATTGTCTAGATCTTGCAATATGTATTAACATTATGCTGCTCTGCACTCAGATTGCCACGAAGGCCTTCATCTCAATTATGCTACACCTTACCCATGTCAGAAAGAATTAGAAATGGTCAGGTGGTCTAACTAAGAAGGACCGACTACCAATGCTAGTGAAAAACTAAAACCCCACTATGTCCTAATATGTGATGTCATTTTACTGAAAAAGAACAACCACTTCTATAAGGTAAGTAGGACGATTAAGGTAGCATCCGGATTTACCAGTGCTCCTTTCCTGACATTTCCAAGAGGACCCCGATACTTTTCATAGGCTGCACAGAAACAGAGGACACATAAGCAAAAACAGCAACGCAAAGCAGAACAGCATAAGCATAAACAAAAATAAGAATATAGTGTTAATTTACAGCAAAACTTAAAAAGTCAGTTGTATTTGACATTCGGACATTGACTACCAAAGACTAACAAGTCTAACATATAGAAAGTACTTCTACCATTGATTTAACTGCAAAGAGAATAATTGCAGATTTGAGTATTTTTAGAGTCAATAAGTTATATCTAATGCAAGTCACCTGCATTGGCCAGCATTAACTAAATTCCTATTGACCTCATAACTTCATTTTCTCTCCTTTCATTAGCTTGTTCATCTCAAATATACCCCATTAGGACTTATGCTGAAAAGTAACTACTCTATAATTTAATTTTGGAGTGAAATTCAGATCAAACAATTTAAAAACAACATGGAATCATCATATATTTTGTTACATACAAAGTAGATATTCATCTAATCTAGGTTCAATCCTACTTAGATAAACATATCTTTCTAAATTTACCCATTGGAAAGGAACTCTTTTGGGCCAAGAAACAGCGAAGACAAGAATTAAATAGACAAATATTTCTGCATTAGTTGCTGGAGTTTAGAAATTTAGACCATAATTCACTGCCTGATAGGCCAAATTGCTCAAATTTTTTACAGAACAAGCGCTGTCCCAAGATCTCAATAATATGGCAGTTATTGAAACAGAAACTGAAACTTTACAGAAGGAACTAAGATATATGTTTTACCCTGGAAAGCGCGGTGCATAAATCCAGTGCCACGTGTGTCACTGCTGAATACGCTTCTGTAACCAACCAGCCCCCTGAAAATGCACATGGGGAAGAAATTTTTTCCCAATGACAACATAAGTACTAATATGCTCAAATCCAGCGGATATAAGAAGTACACCAGACATAAAAGCTCAAGCTAATAATTAACTCTGCAAAACAAGATCGAAAGTAGAACGAATCTTGAATGGGCCCTACTGTAACAGTGAAGCATAATATGACATTGATGCTGTATTACACTTCGTATCGTGCTGCTATAGAGGATCTGTCTATGCTAGCTTAAAAGTATGTAAAGGGGGGTCACGATTATATATATGTGTATGTATGTGTGTGTGTGTGTGTGTGTGTGTATATATATATATACACACACACACACACACATACATACATATATATATACATATATATAAAGAGAAGTCGATTGCATGATTGATTGAGCTCTAGACTCCTTTTGCTGCAGACCTCCATGGGGCTCTGCTTAGACACTTCTGGGCGTCCCATTCTCACTGTTTAGAGGCTTAGAATATATGTAAAACTAAGGCAATTCTAAGGAACCATATATTTTGTGTCAATAGACATTCCGTATCTTCAAAATATTGTCCCTGAGAACATTAATATTCACTTTCACAAAAGCTTAATATGTGATTAAATTTTGTCCAGCCTTTCCAATGGACTGAACTTGGTGACCGTAAAACCCACTCAACTGATCCTAGAACGTAATTGCCATGATGAGCAAACAAGAGTATCGATTACTGTACCCTGTGTTTGATGGGGCTAGTGGTTATGAGACACTAAACTACGGCCTACAGTATAATAACTGTCAAAGGTGAAGCTAGAATAATTTCATTCATGTTGACAAAATTTTAGTCAGGGAAAAACTTTTGCAAGAGGCTTTTATGTTCCACCTCTCCAAATTCGAGTAATTCATCCCTGGATTTTAAATTTACTTATCTGACAGAGTACCCTTGAAAGTTTGACAAATGCCTTACTATGAAGTACATCATCAAAATGCTATCCATCTATAAATTTCAATGTTCTTAGTCAAAAAAGTGAAGCAACCCCCTCCCCAACCTAAAAGTTGAAGATAGATAACAAAAAGCATCCTTATAGTCTGTATCTAAAAGAAATTGCAGTGCCACTTCTTTCAGTTCGCCCTTGATATGATGCAAAAGCCATAAAGAACAGAATGCAAAGGTTTAGCAAACGATGTTCTTAATGCGGAACATCATAGGCACAAAAATGTATGCAAGATCTGAAAGAGTTTTGAAAAGGATTTTTACAAAATAAAAAACTTAAGAGAAAAATTAAAGAAGAAGAAACAAGTGTTTGTTTCGATTGCAAATAAAGAAGAGACAAATGAGTTTTGAAGAGCTTTAAATGCTTGTACATCATGCACACGAGCCACATTTTATTACTACATTTTCTTCACTTTAATGGTACGCTAACATGTGATGTAATGTTTACAAGCATTTTCAAGCATTACAACAAATAACTTCACCAGTGCATTGCATGGATACATTTCTCCCTTGAACCTAATTACGCATAGACCGAAAGGTTCCAACTTTTAACAAATCTATGTAATGTGTTATCCCTTCTAGATGCTATAGAAGCGCAATTACAATCAATAGCTAGTCACCAATATCTTCGAAG
Source organism: Escallonia rubra (assembly GCA_033065855.1). Taxonomy (NCBI): domain Eukaryota; kingdom Viridiplantae; phylum Streptophyta; class Magnoliopsida; order Escalloniales; family Escalloniaceae; genus Escallonia; species Escallonia rubra. The sequence goes on along the minus strand of JAVXUO010002435.1, from coordinate 168,554 downwards.
GCTCGTCAATACTAAAAGCAGAAGTTAACATCAAACAGAAGACTAATTCTATGAACTAATGAAACATGCTTAGCAGTTTCCAAACCGCAAAAAAGCGCATATGATTATACATTCTGAATTTTTGGTAGTAAGAGCAAAAAATTAAGTCACACATTCTAAGGATTAAGATAGTTTGGTTACATATTGAAAGGAAAGAGAAGCAGTAGAACTAGGAACAGAAAAGAAAACGAAAACCCAATTTCTATCATGGATTGTTAATAAAATGAGGTAATGAACTGACCAAGTGGCCAGAAGGGAAATTAAGCTAGATAACCAACCTTGATGGACATGTAAATTTCAATTTAGTCCTGGCAGAGTTTCCTGGGACAGGACCCATGTCACACATCTCACCTCGCCTGTGGGATAGGGCTTCCACAACTAACCCGACATGTTCTTCATTTACCTGACAATAACAAATTAATGCCTGAGAAAAATCAAACTTAAAAGGCGGGAGAACAAGCACGTGATAATCTTACCTCGATTGTCACTTCTTCAATTGGCTCAAGCTTTGTATTCTTCTCACTTTTGTACCTGATCCAATGAAAGGGATATTGCTCATGCTGTGAAAAAATTAGTGCGTACCAACAAATGTTGTATAAATCAGTGACATGGACAGTAACTAAAAGCAACAACGGTCTGCAATTAAAATGCATACAAGTATGCACAGTAGCAGCAATATATACCTACATGTATATACAGAATATATATATATATATATAGACACACACACACACATGTGTACGTATGTATGTTCACACATACATATACATATTCCTACACGTGTTTGTGCGCGCGCGTGCGTGTGTTTGTGCATATGTACATAAACCTGGGCCATAAGGGAAACCGACAACAATAAAGCTCCCAAACTTACTTGAAGACTCACACCTGAGATCTTTCCTGCAATTGGTGGTATCCACTCATATGGCCATGTTATGAACGATGGAATAAAGCAAAAATTGTCTTTCGGCCTCCTCATGCCCATAATAAATAAAGACTCAACTGTGTGATACTGATACATGACCGAGATCCGCCCAAGTTAGCATTATAGGGAAGGATGACTTCAACGTCCTCCGAAAAGCATTCTAGACACAACAAACTAATGCACGTTTGTATCATCTTCTCAACTGGTCACATCTTCACCAAAGTGACTTCATGCGTTACACTCGGTATATTAAATGACTTGTGTACACGTACCAGTGACCATCCATCATTAACTCCATGAGTTACGGTTGTCAGCTATATCGTACAAGTCAAGCCAAGGGAGTATCTTACACCCAAAATCGGAGAAAACACACACCCTGACCTAATAATTGGAAACATTATAGAGAACTCCCCCGCTTATCAAATAGAAATTTCACTTTTATGCTTCTTCCATTCTACCATTACTCTATGAGGCACATGTGCATAAATCTCTTCTTGTGCATTATCAATACCAGATGCCAAAAGAATATCCTTTCTCGGGAGCGTTGCCCATCCGCACACTTTCAACATGTTCTTAGTACGATTTCTCATCAACAACTAGAGTAAACCTGGGACCTGTTAGACTTGGAGTATAAGATGCCTTCACCACTGGGCTACACCAATGATATGTAAAACATTTTGTGCAGTTATTTCATGCCCATTATTATTAAAGGGGCAGGCACAAAAAATGCGCAAAGGTCTCCTGGAACCTCTGCACGAGGCGCAGGTGGGTGCCTAATCAAAGAAAGGCTCATAGTGCATAAAGTATACAAACTAATTCCTATAGCGTCAAAACCAGCAATATAAAGCATCAAAGTCGTAAAATATCGCATCTTATAGTTTAGCAACTCACTTGTCCAGATTCAGTAATTCAGTAATTTGCTTGTACAAGAGAGCATCTCAATTCTTCTACATGTTACTTGAATTTCAGAAATCAGATATGCTAAGAGTCTGTTGATGCACTTAAGTCTTCTTCCGCAAACACTTCCGTATTTAACTCTTCCTTTAGGACTGACCTCCTTTTTAGTCAAGACCTTATGTGATTACTTAGTGCTAGTTATCTATGGTATTTACCTTGAAAAACTCATTGAAACCATGTCTTTTGGTAAAATAGATGAAGTGCGCCAGCAGTGGGCCTAATGCACTGTGCCTAGGCGCACAAGGCGCGAGGCTTTCAAAGTTGCTGCCTCTAGGGCTAGGGGGGCACTAACCTTGCGCCTGGCTAGGCCTTGTACCTAAGCAAACCTAGAGTGGGCCTAGTGCCCTATGCGTGGACACGTAAGGCGAGTGCCTTTTCGAAGGCGCTGTGCCAACCTCGTGCCTGGCTGCACCTTATGCCAAGGAGCCTTTGATGACTATGATCGTGATTCTTAATCCAACTATTCCTCTCCACGTATATGCTCTAAAAAAGAAATAGAGGCTACCTAACTCCGCCGAATAGATTTCACAGCTCTATAACACTTCCACCATTCTTTTGGCGTAAGATCTTGACTGAAGGAGCACCAAGAATATGACTAGCGTCAGCATTAGCGATTTAAGAAGAAGAAGAAAAAAAAAAAGCACATCAAGTGAAGAAAGCCACCTTTTGAAGTCCTAATCTACCCCAAATGACTTGCCAAATCAACCTACCCTTTGAAAACAAGAGAATATAATACAAACTAACATTGAAAAAACCTTTTGAAGAATGTTACTATCACCAAGAATATTGAGAATGAACTTGTGGCTTGGAAGGATCAAGAGAGTTGAAAAACCACATTTCCAATTCTATTTCCCAATATTTAAAGACTCCAAGACAGAACACTCCTTGAAACGATCCACAGGATGCTAAACAAAGGTGGATGTACATAGATGTGGCTATCTAATGTAACTATGCAATGTAAGTTATCAGTCCACCTTACGTCCTACAAAATGGTCTTCTCACTATTACAGAAAAATAGTTAACAATTTCACTTACTAGAAAGGAAATGTTCGTGCATAGTAATAAAAGGCAACCTATATCGTTATCATCTCTTGACCATGGTAGCGTCAGCGTCCCGCTTACAGATTTGTGGTACCCGCGTGTGTATATCAAGCTATATTTATGTCCATACTTCAAAGTAGGCTAACCTCATTCATTGTCAGCTGCATCTTATACTGCATTGATTGTCTGTACATTAGCCCCTTGCATAAGCTTTAATTATGGAGAACAAAATCATAAGTGCATGTTGCATGTCTGTGATGGGTGGTTAATGTCTCCAGGATGAGTTGTTGCACCGCTAAGAGGTAAGGGGTTAAGAACTCGGTGAACGACAAACACGTCAAGTCCACATAAGAAGCTGATTCTCAATAAGAGCTGGGCGGTTATTTTGGTAACCAACATTGGTTTTCTCGAGGATTTATGGACATCCAAAGTAATATATAAAGGTTTCATGGAGTGATGAAGGTTTTCACACCATCAACTGGGTTGGTTTAAGTCGCATGCTTGTCCATCCACCTTCCATATATGTTTTTGCTTCAGTACTTCTACTCTTAGTGCTGGCCCGGATCCTGGCTCTTTCTAAAATACTCCTCCTTCCCAAAATAAGTGAGCACATTTTCCCCTTTGGAATGTCCCAAATAAGTCATCACTTTCCTTTTTTGGATATAAACATTACATACTCTACAATCTAACCCTTACCTTCCATTGACTGGAATTAGTAGGGACCACCATCCACTCAAGGACCCTGATTAATGCAGTCTCCTTCTGTTGTCTCATATCCAGCTTTTCTCTCACTTCACCATCCAATCTGCACCTCACCTTGAGAGCACCACCACTGAACATCAACCCCCACCTCCCCCTCCCCTTCCTCCACCCTTTCCCTCCTACCCACCACACATAATTGCTAATCACAGATATTCTTATCGAAATTCTACACCTATGATCACCAATTCATTAATTTGGTTCAATTACAAATGAAAAGAAAGAGAAAAACAACCCAGATAGGTGCAAGAACTCAGATACAGGAGACTTCAATCATGGTGATGAAACTGAAAATACTCCATGAGAAGGTTTGTCCTGCTATCTTAATTCGGTGATGGAGCCGCGATCGAAGTGTTGGAATCGTGGTTTCGTTATTAGGCGATGGTGGCAGTATTAAAGACTAGGCGGTGGAGTGGACGTCTAGGGAGCTAGGCGGTGTTTGGAAAACACCTAGGCATTGGTGGGCGAATGCCTAGGCGGGATAGACGGTGTTTGGCAAATGCCTGGGCGGTGGGTGCGTGAAGGCCTAGGCGATTGACTGCCAGGCTGTGAGGATGCCCTAAACGAGTGCCAGTTATTTCTTTTTCCAACTCCCATGCTTTTCATACTGCTTCCATCCTCCTTATTCTGTCACTAACTATCATGTGTGACCTAGACCGAAACGTGACCTTCAAAGAATCAGATCATTAAGGTGATGATGACCTTGGTTTTCTAATATGGGTAGCTCTGAAGCACGGACACTTCAAAATGGGAGGAGTATCGGGGTCAGGTGCGCATCGGACACGGGTGCGCCTCGGGTGCGTGTCGGGTGCGCACCCATGATTTTCCATTAATTTTTTTATTTTCCGAAATTCGGGTGCGGTTCGGGTGCGTATCCGACACTTCGGGGGCTGAAACATAATTTGTAGAAGATATTTCGGGGGTTGAAACATAAAACTTAATTTTTGTGGGGGGTGAAAACATAAAATAATTTAACTAACCAAATTAGGGCACACGACTCAGATAGAGAAAGAGAGATCGCAGCAGCCGCGACTTCCCTCGACACCGGCGATCTCCCTCGACGTCGGCAACCTCCCTCGACACCGGCGACGTCCCGCGACACCCATCGAACAGCCGCGACCACCCACGACCTCACCGAACAGCCGCGACCACCCACGACCTCACCGAACAGCCGCGACCACCGAAAACCATCGGGGGACCTCCGGCGACTACCGAAAATCTGAGAGGAGACACTGGAGAGAAGAAGAAGGAGAAGAAGAAGGAAGAAGAAGAAGGAAGAAGAAGGAGGAGGAGGGGACTTCCGGCGACCCACTGCGTCGTCCCCCTGCGCCGAGTCCCGGAGACCCACTGAGGCGAGCGCCGTGCGCCTTCTTCCAGAGAGTCGACCCGTCGATGTGTGAAGTTATCTTCTTATGATTGATGTTATGTTATATTATTTACATATTATTAGTTTTGTTATATTATTTAAGGACCCCCAATGTTAAGTTATTACATAAATCAACCCCAGCATTTCATAGAAATAGAAGTGATACCACATAAAAGCTTTATTATGTTCAGTTTTACAATTTTAATATTTATAGAACAACCCATTAAACTTAACTAATTTGGTTGAAAGCTTTAAAATTTACAAAAGAACCCATTAAACTTAAAAACTCACTACTTTGTTTGGAATATTAATATCTTTTCACATATATCAAACACATATATTATGATTATTAAGATTTAAATTGTTTAAAAATTAAATACTAAGTATATATAATTAAAAAAAATATTTATAAAATATGCCGTATCCCCGCCGCACCCGTATCCTAGAATTTTTAAAAATGCCGTATCCGCGTATCCGCACCCGTGTCGTATCCGCACCCGCACCCGAGTCCGTGCTTCTTAGATGGGTAGCAATAAAATCCCTACTAATCGTTCAATCTGGTCTGGTTAGAGCTTCTTGAATATGGATATAGAGAGAAAGAGAGGAGGAGATGAATAATGCTCCAGATATTAGATCTGCCCAACCAGAGGGATGGGGAAGATGGTTAGACCAAGACATCATTGTCTTCGAAGGAAGAGAAAGAAGATGGTGAGCGGTGAAATAAAAGCAGGTTTGTCTATGATAAGGGGAAAGATGGGTAAAGTACCCTTAGATGACCAATGACTTAATATGTGTGTAAAGTCATATTTATCACTTGTTTTGGGACGGAGGGAGAAAACCAAACAACAATCCTACTCCTACGAAGATCCTAAACATGATGTCTCACCAACATCCATTCTACCTCCCAACTTGGTTTCTGATTCCAATACGCATCAGTCCAACAGGAGACCAGGAGTCTAAAGCAATTAAATTTAATTACTAGTAAAGCAACAAGTGCACTAGTGAAAACAAGCACAACAATTACATCAAGAAACGCAAAGCAGCAATAAGAGTAACGACAACCACCATCAACATCATCACAACACATTCGTAAATATGCAGGGCGAGTAGATTGGAAAAATTGAATGTGTCTGCAAGAAACCAGTTAGTGATGGGGTGCAGAATGAATGAAATGCCAAGTGCGCTAAAAAACGGCAATAAATTACGCACATGACTTTAGGAGGGGAGACAGATAGCTCAAATCCTTCACGCCTCATATTCTCAATCAGGATACCTGGTTCACAAACAGAGCAAATTCCATCAAACGTGGAACTGGACTTAAAGCCAAAAAGAGGAAGTAATGCAAGAGGACCGGCCAATTGCAAAATAAAAGTAAAAATCGTCATTACATTATTAAAGTCCCACGTGAACTGACCTAGTTGAAGCTCTCCCCTCCCCTGCACTTCATATGATTCTGATAGACCTGGGATAACGTTTATGGCAAGATTTGTTTCTGCTTCAGCCTTTAGGCGATCACCTATTTTCCCTCCAGTCAACTACAAATATGTGAATGGAGTATTAAATTAACTTACTATTGGTGAAAGGGTGAAGGAAAAATGAGCGTGAACTTCGGTATGACATACAGGTTTTTTAAAGCCTTTTTAGTGAAATATATTATTGGTTACTGACTAAAATACTCGGTTTTCTTCAAAAACTAGGCAAAAGCATTACTTGTGTAGACTACCAAACATTTGACTAAAAACTGGAGTTGGTCTCTAAAGCCATTAAATTACTCTCGATCATATTATACCCATATATGTACACACACAGACATTTGCATAGATAGATCTCCTCTACAAACTACCAGTTGATATGAGATCACCTAATTGAAGATTGTTGCCACCAAGGTAAAATACATGATCATACATACTCCTATTCATTTGCTATAAAAATGAAAAAGGAGCCGGCGCCCAGGGGGCAGGGGGTTTGGGTTGCAACCCATATATTCCAATATGGCATACATAGGGATTACATAAGAGCCAGAAAACATAAATCAGACCAAAGTTAGTGTCTGCAAAAGTAAAACTTTAAGAAACGCCATGGATGATTAGGAAACAGTTACGACAGAAGTTAAAATGACAGACAACAAAGCCAAGGGGTCGCCCTTACATGGGTACCATCACGACCAGCCAATGGAGAGTCATTGACGCCAAAAGTCATAGAAATAGTTGGGGGATCCAGCTCAACTGTTGGCAACGTAGTCATTACCTGCCAGATGAAGTAACGATTCAGTTCAATTTTCCTCAACGAACTGAACTTTGAAGAAAAGTGTTTCATGCAATGTCTCACCAGCTGAAGAGACTATGATACGATGATCAGAAAACAAATCATCATAAACAATAGCTAAGAAGCATGCGATACGGGTGCGGATACGCGGATATGTCATTTTTTTAAAAGATATGATACGGGCGCCGCGGAGATACGGCAAAAATTTATTAACACATATTATTGCGTGTAACGAAAATAATGCTATTTTAGACAAAAAAAAAAAAGATATTTTGTTAGTTTGGGGGGCTGCTTTGGAAATGTTGAAAGTGCATGAATATAATAAAGTTTGTACAAGTTCTGTTATTTTTTAAAACTAGTGGGGCTATTTTGAAATATTGTCAATAAAGCTAGGACTTAAACATAATAAACAGAAAGTTTGTTACAAACCCTAGCTTATAAAACAGCCGTCACCTAAACATCGGAAACATCAACAGAGCTCTGCAAGGAGAGACCGTCGCTGCTGCTGCCGGACACTGCCGGTCGCCTCTCTTGCCGGATTTCGCTGGTCGCCACTACTACCGAAAGACCGTCACCGCTCCGGAGGAGGTTGTTTCATTCTTCTTCTTCTTCTTGCCGTATGTGTGTCCTTGCCGTATCCCTGGCGTGTCCCAGCCGCACCCAATATCCAGAAAAAATAATTGAAAAAATAATACTTTTGGACATGCACCCGACGCACACCCGCACCCGCTGCTGGTGCTGGTGCTTCCTCCAAACTGCCGCACCGGTGCTTCAGAGGACAGCAGAGGTGCATGAAATTAAAACTAAAACGGATATCTTCATGCGAATAGGGTTGACCCACCAACAGTGAGTGACTGTACAAGCTTTGGATGATAAGAGGAAAAAGGAAAAAAAAATGCACCATATCGCAGATATTCGAGGCGTTTGCCGAAGGGAAGCCAACAAAAATCCTATGCTTACTAACTCCTACATAGCCTGGAAATACAGTGTCAAAAGAATGTTAAAACTGAGGGAACAGGATATATGCATGTATGTGTGGCTGTGAGAGTATGGAACCCACCCAAATGCACGTCTATATGATATGGTGGCCTTGCTTATTGGATCCTATAACATCTGTAAGCAAGTAAGTGTGCTAGTACTTCATAAATTTGAATTACTCAGTTAAACTGCACTCTCACAATATAGAGAAACTCAGAATAGCTAGGTATTTGTAAAGCTACACAAAAGCATGATCCAAAATTACACAAGTGTCATCACTGAGAAATGACACTAAACGGCCTCTCCCCAGTCTTTCTGATTCTAGTGCCTTCCTCTTACTTGTTTTCTTTTTAGGTGCAGCTAATAACATTTGTGTGACCTGTCGTCATCATCATTCTCACTTTTGGTTTTTTCAATCTTTAGCTACCTCTACAAAGACTCCCTATTCCCCAATGAAAATTTTCAAGCACCTTAGAAGTCCCTCACAAGCTCTTTTCCCGTTCATACCCCCCCTCTCTCTCTCTCTCTCCAACCCCCGGCCGCGCGCGGGCACTAGATCACCACCATAGCAGCAGCCTCAAATGCCAGCTAGAGCACTTGCAATCCACCCATTTAAGATCAAATTATATATTAGCTTCAAAATGTACTCTATGATGCTAAAATCTACTGCCCTTTACGATAATCTAACCGTCCATGATCTGGCTACGCTGTCGCATGTACAGAAGTCCATTGGTTCTGTAAAAATAGACAACAACTACGTTTATAAGATGTCCCAACAAGTACGAGGCTACCTAGAGCGCAAGATATTCAGAATGAGAAGCTGATGCAACAACCTAGAAGGCTGTCAAAACAGCGACGATAAGTTACAAAGCAATGTACAGCTAAGTAACTCAAAGACCAGAGGAAAGCATATCACAATACACTTCTCGTATTTTTCTGTTCAAAGAAAAGAGGCTCACAGAGACATTTTTCGACTCTGTTGTCCAATGAACTTTGCTCTTATAGCATTACAGACAAGTTGTTCAACAACAGAGAACAAGCAAATAGGTGAAAAGCATTATTGATTAACTGTAGAAGAGGTATAAGAAGAAGCTAAATACCTCCAGATTTGCTACTGTGTGTCCTATTGATGGACTTGCCAGCCCAGCCATTGATACTATATCCCCAGCGCCAGCACTATCCATCAAAAGTGTGCTTGTGCCCTTCCTTTTCATTAGTTTCAGAACCTAACAAGGCAAAAGTTATTAAATGACCACAAAATCGTTACATTGGCAAATTCATAAATTGTCAAACACGATATTTAAAGGAGAGTTCACAATCATTCTACATGTCCATCTCGAGACCTTTACAAGATTAACAAAGATTCAGCTGTGTCCTCTCTAATATGGTAAAAAATGACCGCTAAGATCTTGTGAAAGTTTGGTATATAAATTTAAGCGCTTATACTGGTTCCACCAAGCCCCGAATAAACATTTAAAATCTTCTACTTACAATATTTGGGTAAGAAGCACAACAAGTACTTACGAGGGATTCAAAAATTTGAGTTAATGGACAAGGTCGTACAAGTAACTCCTAAAGTATTTTACTTCGAGGTGTTTCTTCATAAAATTTTGTATTCGACACTAACAAATTTAAGTGCTGAATTAGTAAAGCTAAAATCTGAGTAACTGTATTTCCGGGGTCCAGGTTGATGATGAAAAGTAAATTTAGAACCAACAGTTCCATCCAGCACTTTCAACATTCAGTTAGAGTCCCGTCTCTTCAACTCAAATTAACATTCTTTCTTAAAGGAACCCTTATTTATATTATGAAATTCACCTGCCAAGTAAACCGATGAAAATTTATTCAGTTCTAGTGATTGTTATTTCTAAAGGAGAGGGTCCATGACCCAGAGTAAACAAGCCTTTCACAAAGTTCCAGCATTCGATTGAAGTCAGGTCTCTTAAATTAATAAGATATTTCTCTGGTTGGAACCATTTTTCCATACTAATGCACTTTCGAAGGGGACAGTGAAACATTTACATTTTCTGGCAACTCTTTTTTATGGAAGAGGGGTAAAAAGATTTTTTTCTTCAGTAAAAGTTCCCAGATGCTTGGGATACAAAGAGGTCAGCAATCTGTAGTCTAGGATCCAACTAAACTAACTCACATTCCTTGCATCTTAGCCTATTAACTGATAAATCCCTCCTCACTTCTGAACTTATAGTCCTCTCTTCTAGTTTTACTATCGGCTTCACAGGCACCCCTAAAATCGTTGACCAGATCTGACACGGTTTAATTTGCTTACGTCATCGACTATTCCTTCAATATTGCATGTTGCCCTTGTACTAAAAATTAAGTTTGACACCTCCATAATGCATAGTGTTAGTTTGTCACGTTAACATGTAGCCTATTTCAAGCAAAACAAGCTTTTATCCATACAAAGACTAAAAGAAAAGAAAAGGAAGTGAAGAATTCTAGGTGGTAAAAGCATAGCATGTATGTCCTCTCCTCCAATATACGTGTTTTCTTTAGGTATCTCCTGAAAAAAAAAATCGCCTTTCAAAACTAATCACAAAGAACAACCCCAAGGGAAGTGAGTCTAAATAAACCATAGTATTGCTTTTGCAAAACTCATAACATTGGCATCTACACAAGTCCCAAAATAAATTATAATGTTGTAATAACCCGGTCCATAGCTCCACCACACGGCAATGCCTGCCTCAAAAGGGTTAGCCAAGTAAGTACTTATGAATTCAAGCACGGTCTTGTAAGGCCAATCTAATATTGTCCCTCACCCAATGTGCGATATCACAATCTCCCCTCCTTATGGCTTAGCGTCCTCGCTAACTCTCAATCACACATATCGAAGAATCTTCCTCTCTAACTGATGTGAGATATACCCAACTCGCCCTCAGTTGCCACAACCCATCCTCTTGATCTGGGATATATCCAGCCTTGCCTTCGTTTTCCCCAACAATCGCCAACCCGACCAGATAGCCCAACCCGCGAGAGTATGCTTTCATACTATGTATAATGACTTGGTCCACGGCCCCACCACACTGCCTCCCCCAAAAGGATTAACCAGGTAGGTAGTTATGAGTTCATCGGCAGGGTCTTATTCTCATACTATCCCACATTCGAAGTGGAATATCACAGATGTTGCAACTCATCCTTTTCCTATCGAATCCACTAGACATAAGGAAGATTCCAACTCTACGATGCTGCTAAGAAAGATTCCTTGAGCTCAAAGCATCTTCAGAAGCTTAGATATAGCCGGCAGTCAAATTGGTACAATAGTAAAGCATTCCATTTATCACGATATAAATGCTAATGGTTCCCAAATACATATCCTAGAAGATGTCACTAATTATGGTCCGAGAATACTCGAATGGACCCATCGCTTTCAAAATGCTTGGTCGCGTCACAAGGAAGAAATATGCGCCTCATATAATGAGGCAAACTTTGGTCCAAGTACATTAAAATGCTAGGACCAACTGTTTTCAAATGCTTGTTCGCATCATTTGGAAGAAACATTGATGTGTATAATATGCCAAGTATATTTAATGAGATGAAGACTCATCCAGAAAATCTGTCTACACACCAAAGACAATAAGGAGAGGGAATAAATGATTGGACATTCTTCCTCAAATATATTGAAACGTTCTAACTGTGAAGCAATTTTTAAAATATTTACATTCTGACAACCGCATATCAGAAAGAATAAGATCTTATCCAAAAGTTGACTCCCAATTGACATGGCTCATTAGGGTCTCCACTTTTTGATATGATTGGACTTGAGCGAGCCACATCAAATGGGAAAGATTTGAGGACTTTATGTCTACTCAATCAGAAACATTCAGAAATTTGAAGACAATTACCATAAAAACCCCAAGACGGAACACAACTCATTACATTATGAAGATCCCAAAAAGAAACAAGGAAGTGCAATCTAAAGTTTCTGGTAACTATCAAAAGGAACAAGCAAGTTTTTTAAACCACCAACCTTTCCCTCTTCAATTTTGGACACCCCAGAATCTGTGCCCCGAAGTCCATGTACTCTGTCACCAACACGAATAACTCCAGAAGTAATGCGGCCAGTCAAAATTCGGCCAAGATAAGAATCACGTTCCATCATGGAGACCTGAAAGAAACTATTAAGCGTCTTCTTCAATATACTCAATTAAAGAGACAGAAAAACCACGAAAAGAAAGAAGAAGGGAGAGAGTTCACTTCAGGTCTATCACCTAGACACCTACTACTTTCAAGGGATAACAACAGACAGCAATCTTGATTGAAAACGAAAAGAAATGTGCATTCTAAAACTGTACAATCAGCTTGCCCTTGACCCAAAGCAGAAGCATTTTTCAACCAAATAGCGAATCAATCATCTGACACTTGGGCTATGTGTCTCAAATTTGTAAATTTGGTATATTGGTATATTATTAGTATCAAGGTATTTTGGCAATGCACGAGACATAAGAAGTAGTCAATTCCTGGTTCTCATATTGGAGTACGTAATGGTTTTTTGTAGGTGGCAAACACATTAGAAAGACATAGAGGAAGGGGCATGAAGCTTAAGAGTATACAAAGCCAAAGAATGGCCCAAATAAACCAAAAGTGTCGTTCCCATCTGCACACCAACTGGCAATGCTGACACCAAGTAACAGACTTCTTGACGATGCAGTCAGGGTCTACTTATTTTTCAGGCCACTTATATTGAGCAAAGCTCCAACGTGCCCGTTGACATCCATGTGTGCGTGCCCGCATGCGAAAGAAACAGAGTGGGCGTGCGAGAGAGAAAGGGGGCAGAGGGAAGGAGTGAGAGGAACTGAGTTCATGCATGCGGCAATTATACCTCATAAGCATACCCAATTTTTCCAAATTCCAAAGAAGGAAAAGCGTACAGAGATCAGATGATAATTACCTTGTTGGCCACTGGAAAAATAACAACTCAAAACGGGTAAGTACTTATTCCTGAAGACATAAATGCATCCCTAGGTATAAGCATAAAAGTAGACAACCTGAAACTAGCATTAATAGGGAGGTTTCTGTTTATTGAATCACATCCATTTTTCACTCTGCCAAATTCCAAAAAAGAGGAATTCTAGCTCTAATCGACCATTACCACATTCACATGTAAATGTTTCACCGGTCACTGTACCCAATGCTTGTGTCCATCCTACATTAAAATTATTTATGCACTTGGTGGTGTGCGTCTTTATTTGAACTGATTGGTCGCTCCACTTGCAATGAGGGCGAGTGTAGTAGCTGAAAACCTATACGCAGAAGATGAGAACCTAGAAGATCCTTCCTTAGTTTCTTCCTTTATTACCTCTTCTACCAAAACTCCCCCAAAAAGGATTGGCCATGTTACAAGATTCCCCTTATTGCAGGGTCTGCGAAGAATTAACTTCTTTGCTTTTTCATCCCTGCTTGAACTGTAGTCTAAAATGAAACATTATAGCAGCCCTTTTGACAATTCCAAAAAATAATCATCAATAGCAGTAAAAGCAATCATCAGTAGCAGTATGTTTTGCAGGCCCTTACAATGGTCTTTAGTAGTTTATAACCAAGCAAATTTAACACTACTGAACCCCAAAACCAAATCTTCGGCCTTCTTAACCAGTATTCTCAAAGTTCTCAATAACCTCATTATATAATAAAACTAGTAATACGTAGCAAAAAAAAAATTCCCCTTTGGTTCTCAATGATTAGACCAGCTTACATTTAGCGTATATGCATTAGAGTCTAAACATATCCTGCACATGTTCTTTTTCCCGTGATTTGCAGTTATATTAAGTGACTGATCAACGTTATATTACCAACCAGCATTTGAAAAGGTGCATCAAGGCTTGCTGCTGGCGAAGGAACATGTCTTATGATTGCATCAAGCAATTGGGACATATTATTCGTTTCATCGGGGGGGCTCTTAGTGAATTTAGACGAAGCCCATCCTTCTTTAGCAGAAGCATAAAGAACAGGAAAATCTAGCTGCTCCTCTGCATTGGAAGTAACAAAAGATTAATTGAATTTATAGGAATCTAGCATGCAATACTAGTCCAGCAAATATAATATGGAACATAAGCTTCGGCAATAACTTTTAAACCTGATGCCCCAAGTTCTGCAAATAGGTCGAACACTAGGGTCTCTACTTCATTGCACGTCTCTTCACTTACTGCATGTACCATGAACAAGTGGACTAATTAGGACTAAATACATATCTTCAACATAAAATCAGATACTAACATGTAATTCGGTCATAAGCAGTAGCTTCTAGTTGCCTAAACTTGCAACTGATTCACATAAATTTTTGCATCAACACATTAAAACTTCATCAGCATCACTTCTGACGGATTAGAACATATGGGCAGAAAGTAGTTAACCTAGCAAGCAAACATCATAAAAAAGTTTTTCTTATTTTTCATACTTAAGTTTCATAATTTTGGCCCGATAATACGAGTACTTAAACGACAATACTATGTATTCTAGAGCAACCCCCTCCCAACCCCTCAAATAATAAGATAACGGAGATCTAACATAACTCGACATGAAGACCTCAGCAACCCTGGCAAGCTCTCCAGGTTCGTCTCTCCAGCCATTACACACGACCTCTAAGCACGGACACTGCTTAGAGATAGAGATGACATAGGTACGGAACTGGACATATGGTCTTTCTCTAGTAAGGGAATACAGACAATACGGAAGGGATACAGACACGACACGTGTCACGTACGAAAGTAAGATGGTCAACATCTCCCAACATCTTGGTCATCAACCGATTACTTATAAAGAATTCATATTTCAAAGCCTACATGACGAGAATTTCTAACAAAACTTTTATATAGAGAATTGATGGTTGCTCACTCCTCCAGCACTCCAACACTACAATCACCATGTGCCAAATAAAGTGTGCACGCACACACATGTGCACTTGGAATTTTCCATATAGAAAACAAGAGATGTAGTGGACACAAGGATAAATCTGCACCGAAAAACGCATTTTGACCATGCACAGGAATGGCTATGTGAGCATGTGTTTTTATAAGAAGCGTAAAAAACGGGATCACAGAATCTCATTGTAATTTGCGCCTCTATAAAACAACCTTTTTGGTGTATATGACATTGTAATTAGTATTACTTACAAAGTAAAAAACAAATTTCAACTATAAATTGGTCTGAGGTAAAGCAGAACACACTCTGAACATGTTTGTGGCATGTCACTTGTTCCAAACCTTAGAAGCATGGATTCCGGTGCAGTTGCGGATGTGATACGGGTGCAGATACGCGGATACGTCATTTTTTAAAAAGTAGGGTACGAGTGTGGCCGGGATATGGCAAAAATTTATTAACATATATTATTTCTATGTAACAAAATTAATGCTATTTTAAACAAACAATAAGACATTTCGTTAATTTCGTGGGCTGCTTTAGAAATAGTGAAAGTGCATAGCCAATTATGATAAAGTTCGTAGAAGTTCTGTTAATTTTTAAAAGTAGTGGGGCTATTTTAAAAGATTGTCAACAAAGCTGGGACTTAAACATAATAAACAGAAACTTTGATAAAAACCCTAGCTTATAACACAGCCGTCACCCAAAACATAACATCGACAAAGCTCTGAAAGGAGGGGCCCTTGCAGCCGGACACCACCGGTCGCCTCTCCTGCGGAAGACCCTCGCCGCTCCGGCGGAGGTAGTTTCTTCTCTTCTCCTTCTTCTCCCTCTTCTCTTCTCCTTCTTCTCTTTCTTGTTCTCCTCCTTCTCTTCTCCTTCTTCTCTTTCTTCTTCTTCTTCTTCTTCTACTCTCTGCCAGAAAACCCTAGGTGCGTGTCCCAGCCGCACCCAAGATCCAGAAAACTAATTGAAAAAGAAAATAGCTTTAGACACGCACCCATGCCGCACCCTACGGGCACCCGGTGCTGGTGCTTCCCCCAAACTGCCGCACCGGTGCTTCATAGTTCCAAACAAATTAAGTTCTCAACATCATGCAGACTAAAGAAGTTGAGATTAACGCCTAATTCATTTGAAATATATTTAACACTTGAAAGCCGACAAAAGTAACTAAGATTAAGCATAAGGGAGGAAGCTGGAAAGACATGGTATCACTTGACAAGGCATAGAATCTGTGTTTACGACAAGAGCCTAATCCTCAATGAAAGAACCGGCCCTACCTGGAGACACACCAGCGAGATGGAGCAAAGGACTGACTGAGTTGTTGACTCCATTTGCAAAACATCAAATAACCATGTCCCTTTCACATTATCTGTAATGACATATGACTACACTAACTCTAAGTGACACCATCAATTACATATTATAAGGTACACATAAAATGGAATTATATATCTTAACAGTACTCATGTGGTCTGACATCTATAGAGAAACAGTGTGGGGTTATTAACAAAGCAATTTGATTTTTTCCAAAGACGCGTAATATTGAGAAAGAAGTTGGTAAGGCTGGCTCATTGGCATCCCAGATGCCCCCCAAAACTAAAACAAAAGAATGGGAAAGAATTAAGGAACGAGAAGCGCACAAATACATTATTACCTGAACTTCTTGTATCATGATTGGAAGTAAAAAGCTAATCAAGAAGTAGGCGATATAGATGCTTGAAAAACAATACCTGCTGGTCTGTCTACTTTATTTAAGAGTAGAATAGGGCGCAGCCCATATCTTAAAGCTTTAGCAAGAACAAACTTTGTCTGTGCAAGCGGACCTTCACCAGCATCCACAACTAGAATTGTTCCCTCAACCATGCCCATAACACGCTCAACCTAAGTAGCCACCATAAAGGGGTCAACATGATGCCCCCAGGATAAAGACTTTCAAGATAACTAGCCCAACATTTAGAACAATGCACAAAAAGTAGTAAAAGCTAAAATGGACTATCATAAAATATACACATGTAAACATTGCTTAGAAGCACTTCACGTTCAAAGAATGACTTAATGCCTAGACATGTAAGCGGACATCAACGACCTTGCACCCCATAGCTGCAACTTCTAAAGATACTATTCTTCTGTGTTTACGATTCTTGGCGAAGCGAGTCCACACAAGCATCAGCGTGTAAATTAAGAAGGTCCAAAGCCCCCCAACATCCAGTTCTAACAACATTGCAACTTCTTGCTGCAAGAATGCTTCCTGTATTTCAGGCAATAACTTCCTCTCCCTTTCCCATAGCCCATTCTAGCTTTAGCTTAGACCAGATAAGAAAGGGAAATGATAAAGGAAAAGAGCACTTCATCCCAACTCGTTCATACCTGACTGGGAAGAAGAACTTCAATCATTCACACATGTGGTTTTCTGAAGCAAAATAGATCCTACACAAGTTGAATTGGCCTATGGAGAAAATGAGGCACTTGAAAGGCGGAGAGCCTGGTGGATAGTGATATCCTTAAGCTGTGACAGAAAACATTCACTTTCAGTAGGGGTATGGGTCGCGGCTTAAGAAGTAAGGCGTGCCCCTATTCATTGACTTGTAGACCGTTACATCGTGCTTCTCTTGGCTGTTGGGAGGTGCCTTCGGTTCAAAAGGCACAGTTTCAATATGTATCTCTCGGAACCTTCACTTGGTTCACTGCACCTGTGCCGCTGGCATGGCCCCATCAAGTTGGTCTTCTGTTTCTTTAGATGCAGGGAACCTTAGCTTAAAGAATGAATGAGAAGGCGAAGCATACATCATGCGTAGAGAGCATGGCTTGAGGGGTTGCCTATGACTCCTGGCTCAATGTGGTTAACAAAAAGGAAATCTTTATATCAAGTAACAAGTAACAAGGCCTTCCTAGTTGTAATAAGCAGTATCCTTTAAGTGTGAGATTGGGGGCGGCTTTAAAGGGGTTCGCCCGATGGCCAATGGCTTGTCTATATATCATAGTGTGAAAACTTTGTGACACACGTAGTGTTGATTGCTTTTTGTAATGGATGACCCTCAAAACTATAATCTGTTGGCGTAGATCTGGATGACTGATGGAAGAAACACCTTTTTTTTAATTTCATTAGTAAAAAAGGACGAATGAATCGTGTGAAATAGCAAATTTCCATTTCGAATGACCCTCTACTTGGCCACTATTTCAGCTTTTTTTAAGAAGTATTGCCACTTATCTGGCTTTTTGCTTTTGTAATTGCTTCATCAAAATTATTAAATGGTAGGTTACGTAACATTTATTGTGATTTAGCGATCGTCGATGATTATGTTGGTGGTAATTCTGGATGCGGAGTGGGAATAGCGCGGCAACTTCTACAGGGACAAGTTTGAACTTTGTCAGAAAAAAAAAAGAAAAAAAAAGTTAAGGCAACTCTCTTCTCAACAGAGCCAAAAGTAAAGAAAAATCTTATCCCTGCTTTCAGAGCATACCATCAGGTTCACCAATCACCTAAAGCAGAGAAGCAGGGCAATTTTGTCCAAATCCGAAGCAAAGAATACCTACTGCTCACACAAACTAGAGGAATTGTGGTTAAACCTGATGCGAGTAGTGGGGGAATAACTAGGGGAGCTACATCTAGTAAACAAGCTAAACGCGAGAGAGAGAGAAGTAACTGAGGTAGGAAAAAAATTATAGCATAAATCAACTTTTAACACCATTATGAGTTGGCATAAGTAGTTAAGGCATGTTCTGGACTTAAATCGTGGAAGAATCTACCCCGATGATCTATCTAGTTTTACATTTATGTGGGGTCAAGTTCTAGAAAAGGCAAAGCGGTGAGAGATGCACCCTGAGTTGGTGAAATTATTAAAAGAATTTCCCGCAAATAATTTGCATTTTGTAACAAATATAATATATTGAACTTCCCATTCACCACCTCCTTTTACTTATCAAGGCCCAGATGAGGCAAGCCTGTGCCAACGACCTTAGTCACGTAACTCTAGCCAATCTCACACCTTTCAGCCTTTTCCTTTTCCTATAAAAAACCGACAGTTACCTTCCAGAATTTTAATTTGCTCCCTTTGTGCAATGCCAAAAGCTGGCATCTACTAATCCACAAGCCGTTTTTGGGGACTGTGTTATTCAATATAATAGGCTAGCTTGCATTACAAAGTCTGACCCCCAAGAGCGTTTTACATTACCTAGAAAGCATAAGAAAAACATATAATACTGAATACCCTCAGACTACTAGATAAACACCACCTGAACTAGTCTAATAGATTATGGTAACTTTATTAAGATTTGAAAACAATATAATAACCCATCACTTAAAAGCAAAAAAAAAAATTTGACGAAAGAACCCCACCAAAATCATGCTAAAATCACTGATCCATGACGTTATATGACCATCTTACAATCAGTGTGTGAGTCAGTAGATTAAGTAAGAAGTGAAAGGAATTTAATTTGGAATAACAGATAAGGGATTATGTAACTAGAGAGGGCTGACATACACAGCCTTACCCCCCCTGTTGCAAAGAGACTGTATCCACGTTTCGAATCCGTGACCTCCTGGTCGCAGAGCAGAACCCTTCTTTGGCCTTAGTTTTTCGTGTACTCCAAGTCATCCCATATTACTAGGCAGCCCCTATTGCCAAAGCATTAAGGACTCTACCAAAGAAACAACTTCCTTTCCAATTTACTGGACAAATAACCCCTTAACTGAAGAATTTAAAACTGTCCCTTGTTGCTTTGACTAGGAACCTCTCTGTATTGTGCAGATCTTGCTGGTTTATGCACCGTCTGTTTTAGCATTCAACAAGAACGTCAAACTCATTTCACTAATTTTAAATTTCCTCTCTCATAGGATACTATTAGGAGCAGGAAGATTGCAATCGACCGCGAAGGTTTAAATGTTTTGAGCTCTAAAGATTATTAGAAAACTTTCACAGAAGTTAGAGCTGTAAAACCTTTAAACCTTCATGGTTTAAAGCTGGCATTCACTAAACCTTCAGAGAGAGGACTGGAGGGGGCGTCACCATAATGAAGTCATGGGAGACAGATGAAGTCTCATGAAAAACAAAAAATATATATCACCTTTATGCTGTAAAAGCTTCATTTATTTGTTTTATTTTCCAATTAATTAAAAGCATAATTTATTTATTTATAATAACTCTTGCTACAAAAAAGTTTACATCCTTTAATTCGAGGACCCGTTTTTCATAAAAAACATTAACTGATCCCAAATACTGAGATTTTCAAAAATTGATACCATTACCGGTAACGAGTCCAAGTCAGGTTGATTCTGTCAAGAACTTCGGAAATGCAGCATGCACACCCCTAGCCCAAAGGCCCTTGTGACTGCAAAGAAATATGTGCCTACAAATCTTAAGACCTTTTCCTAGCTTCTTAAACCTAACCACAATACTACTTCATATCACCATCTTAAAAAACGGACAATATGAACTTGAATCAGTCCAAACACCAAAAGAGTAAACCCAACTGTCAAAATCTGTTTTTGGATACTGCTGAAAGTGACGAGCAAACCGACAAACGCGTCTAACAGGACAAGTCATACCGCAAGCACACGGCTTCTTCTACATAATCTCTTCTACGTAATCTATTGCTGGTTGCTCTACTACTATACCCATGAGTTAACGTTTAGCAAATAATGAGCAGATATGTGGATGTGGTCCAATGCCATAACATAATGCTTAATAGTTAACAACAGCAACATTGTATAATCAATTCTTTTCTTTCTTTAGTGGGGAGGGAGGGCGCTTTGCAGGGGAAATTAGCAGTGGGTCTACCAAGTTGCCTTCAACGGCACCAACTCCGATGACCCTTGCAGATCAAAGAACAAGAAAAGAAAAATAAGTTGGGAGAGTGGAGGAGGAAGTAAAGTCCTTATCATTTCCCTTCCCAATCATTATCTACACCTTATCTTAAGAAATCTTTGGAGTTGGACCTCACATTTGTGTTTGTGCTCATTTGAATATTTGGCCTTAAACACGTATAATCTACGTACAAAGAGGAATAAGTAAGAATGTTACAGCAAGACTTAAATCTTGAAGTCCCCGTACCCTTACAAATTTGCCGATTTCGTCACTTTAATTCGTACTTATATATAACAGAAAATATATTTTTGCTTTTTTTTCATCTATAAACCTTTACAAATATGATCTAATAATTATCTTGTCCGTAACCTTGTACTTGTCCTTGTCTTAAGAATTTTTCGGAGCGGGGCATCCCGTTTGTGTTTGTGTTCATTTATATGTTTTCGCCTTAAACAAGTATCATTTATGTACAAAGAGAAATAAGTAGGGATATTACAATAAAACTCTTTAAGTCCCTTACCACTATTTAAAGACTAGCTGCAAGGCACACGCGATGCATGTGGATCAAATAGGTAAAGTTTTAAAAGGAAATTGTCCTTGTCGATATGTGAGTCGGCTATCATTTTCTCTAGTAATAATAGTTGCAATCCTTGCATGAACTTTGTTTTCCCAAATCATCGTCAAAGATCGGTCGCAAACTATCGATATTGAAAGAAACAACAAAGTAAAAAAACAACAGAAAAACAGCAAGTAGGGTTATTAGAATTTGTCATGTATATTGAAGCCTTAAAAGAAGGATAGCAGTTGTAAATTGTGGAATTATGAAGGCATTATTTTAGGAGTGTTAACCGCCACTAAAAATAATCTCTTCTATCTCTCCATTTTTCTCCTCATCTTTCTAATTTTTTTTTTATCTTTTGATGCCATATGTCACCATTTTAGATAGGAAGTTGTGTAACAGCAAAAGTGGTATTACCAGAAAGTGTGTTCCGTTTGTACATTATTTACAAATTTTCAGATCTGTCTTTTTAATTTCCAATATGATAGAAATACATTTTTGCTTTTTTCTATCTATAAACCTTTTCAAAGATGATGTAGTAATGATTCTACATTTTAACCAATCCCTTGCCTTCGAGTTTCTTACACGTTTGCGTTACCTTGGTCCGTTGCCCACTTGAACACTAACATTGGCAAGAAAGATCTGTAGCATAACTGATGAATAAGATCCTCTACATTGCTAAAAAAAAAGCTCAGCTAAGACATACCTCACCACCAAAATCTGCATGTCCAGGAGTATCAACCATGTTTAGCTCATTTTCCTTCCACGTAATAGATGTAACCTGCACGTAATTAAAAGAATACAATGCTTTTGAAGGAGCCAAAAACAACTAAACTGCAGAGTGATGTATCAAAAACCTAAGCGAACCACCATGCAATTATATGCACATTAAACTTACAAAAAGCAATGGACCATCATATATAGGTGACTCTATCAAACCAAATCAAATGATGCTTGATACGACAGTTGGAAAAAACTGAAGGAGAACAAGTTCATTCAGTATCTTTAGCCTATAATTGATGAAAAAGAAAATTATTCAATTCTCCTCAAAATATTGTATGGATCCTCGGCTCTCATAAAATCAAATTGTTGCAAGATAAAAAATGATCAATTAAGTAAGTTTAATCATAAACTTTTATTCCTCGACAAAGCTCCCTTCACAACTAAGCCCACTTACGCAATTTCTGAACTCTAATGTCAAGAAGTACACAATTAATATAATCTAAGATATAAAAAGCTGCTGACATCCTCCGAAGCAGTTTAGTATTAATATTCTTGAGCTTGCTTATACTTTAGTTTGCCTTGTAATTTTCTCAAACTGCGCAGGGAAACCATAATTTGTGCAATCATCTTCCTCTAACATAGAAAGTATTATACTGGTAGAGGCCAAAACGTACTATGTTGCAACATTTAACAATGGATTATTATAACATTCTCCATCTTCATCATCACCATCTCCAAATTCCACGAGCATGTCTATGTATATTGAATCTCGTATGAGAAGCATAACTACTTGGGTTGCCAAACAAATCAAGTTTCTCTATAAGTTCCTCTTCTGAATCATCTTGTTTTGGTACTTTTGAACTCTTAAGCCAAGGCTCCATCAATGGCCATCCATTGTCATCACGTGCATCTAGGACGAAACCAACAATTAGCAATGGTTGTTGAAGCTATTAATCTCAAGCACTTGTCGTCCAAGCAAGCCCTTTTGCAGCTTGTACTTTTTCTTTTTTTAAGTCATGTGTTTTAGTTGTATTTTCTTTTCCTTTCTTTGTAAGTTAACTTATACAAAACGGAAAATACTTTATTGATAAAGTTTCTGCAATGTACCTATATTATGCATGAAATAATATACTCCCTCCATCCCACATAACTTGAACAAGTTACCTTTTAGGGCCGTCCCACAAAAACTGTCATTTCCAAATTAAGAAAGATTTTGTAAGTACTTTTACATATTTACCCTTCTTACACTTTTTAAATTCTATTTCTCTCTCCACACTTAAATCTCCATCAACTCATTTTCTCTCTCCTGGCCCACTTTCTTACACTTTTTTATGCATTTCTCTCTCCACATTATCACACCACTAACCCATTTTCTCTCTCCTGACCCATTTTCTTCCCTTCCTCTCTCTAAGAGTAGAATGGGCAACACACAATATACACTTAAATCCTTAATCTGCGTGTAAAAAAAATTGATCAAATTATGTGGATCGGAGGGAGTATCTGTAAATATTCTCTATTATAAATAAGAGCAGGTGAGATTTTTCAAAAACTATTAATTGTGAAGATTTAGAGATTATTACGTATACCCAGCATAACAGAGTTGGTCTTACCAAAAAAGTATTAATATGAGAGGTTATTAACTTCTTAACAAATTAACAGAGTGAGAGTGTCAACTGTGGCCTATAGATAGGGACTTCAGCTTGAATTATGTACACAAGAAGTTGTTTCAGCCCTCAATCTTGTCAAGCATGATACAAATTGTTGGGTCCCTACTTAAATGGCTTAAGCTTTTGGAGCAAGTAATAACTTAAAATGGTCACAGAGCTCTTATTGTGCAGGTTGAACTCAGTTCTACCCTGTTGCATATTTGGTTCCCCTTTGATTATAAGAATAGTGCAATTTGCACGCTGTTCGCTTTTTCATTTCGTGGTGGTGCAACTTAATTTGTCTATTCACAAGCAATTAGGGGCTTTCACGTGAGAGGGAGTGTTAAGGATGATATATGATGGAAGCTCACATTTTCCCCTGGTCAAACTTGCATCAACCTTTTCCGTATTGAAACCTTTTCCATACGGATTTCAGAACTGTGTTAATTTTATCAAAATTAAGATTCAGCCAATTAAAACAACAGAAAGAACAGTAGTGTCAACGTATGAGGGGATTCAATTGCCTAATTTTGGCGGTAACATTTAAAAACCAAAAGAAGCAAAGGAAGCATAAGAAACAGTCTCCTCACATACGCCAAAAATCGTTCAGTAACCATTAGCATACTGGTAAATGATCAGTAGGACACTGCAGTCATGCAATGATTATGCTACATCATATATATTCTTAACCAATAACCTTAGCCTTGTCCAATTTTTGCATAAATGTTCTTGTTCATTTTTTCCATCTCTTCCTTATTCGCATCATAAACAAGATACTCAGGTACGAGTTTCCTTTCCTACTCTAATCTCTTGTTCCAACTCAAAAACTCGATCCCGAACTTAATTGAACAAGGTAATCAACTGAATGATCTACATCGCTGTCGCAAATTCAAACCTGAATAAGTTCAAGCGCTTATCTTTCTCTCAATCTTTCCCAAACTTCCGCCACTCAGTTCTTAATCTATGAAAAACAGCAGTAACTGTCTTCAAGGGAATCACCAGGTTTTCCCTTCTCTATTGATTTTCTCCAAATAAGAGAGCACTCTACCCCCACCCCTCCTTTTCTGACAAGTTCTGAATACCGCTTGTGTAGTAATATTGTTTTTGTTGCAATTTATGTAATTATTCTCAAGCCTTGCTTCTAGCTTCCTTACTGACTTCATTGTTCTTCTCTGGCCGATTTACACTTTTCATAGTTTTGAATGTAACTAACGACCAAATATAAAGCAACAAGCCCTTCATTCATCAAGATGAACAGGCAGACATCCAAATGCCATTGCAAGAAGAACCCCGCTCAATCTCACGGTTAGATGACCATTCTCGTCCACATAAGATATTCCTCTTTGACAACCAACTCTACCTTTCTCTATATAAGAACCGTTCGAAGCTACAAGAATGCATGTCCCCCCAAGGCTGGGCTTATTTTTATGGAAGAAAGTTTTTCACAAGTAACCTGCGCGAACTCATCGCAACTTCACAGAGGCAGTAAAACTAGATTAACCAAAAGTTGTTTCCATCCATACAACACGCTTTTCCAAACAATATACTATTAAAAAAAAATGCATCAAATATGCATGCTTCCATCACTTGTCATATAAAACAGAAATATATGCATAACATGCGAGTCGACTTTCACCGTGTTTTTCTCATTAGATGCTTTTGCCACAATTCATAATTGTCAGCAAAGGTTCTTACTTTTTCCATTATCTCGAAGAAATTACAGAAAGAAATTGTAGATCATTTCCGTCGATACAACCCAGCATAAAGAAATTACCATAAGCCACCTCAAAAACATCTAATTGGATTAGTTGGGTGACAATACTTACTGACTTAACAGATATACAAACTAAAACATCAAACTTCAATATCTTTGATCGTACCAAAGGTACCCTCATCAGCCACTGAATAGAAATCCATTATAATCGCATGTACTTAGTAATTTGCAACCAATCAGATAACAATCACAACTTAAAATTCATCAACCAATCAGAGTGGGAAGACGTGTAAAGCGGAAAAGCTCGAACCTTGGAAGCGATGGTGATGCCACGCTCGCGCTCAAGGCTGATGTTGTCGAGGGCACGCTCGTGGGGGATGTCGGCGCCGCACTGCCGGAGCAGCCGATCCATGAGGGTCGTCTTCCCATGGTCCACGTGCGCTATCACGGCCACATTCCGCAGCCGGCCCGGGTCCAACGCCCCGCCAGGCTCTGCCGCCGCGGCGGTGGCGGCGGAGGAGAAGGGGCGCGTGACGCCGGGGGCGCGTGCGTGTAAGTTGAGGTTGCAAGCGGCGTAGGAAGTGGGGGAGGAGTAGGAGGAGATGGACTTTCTGGCCGTGGACCAGAGGGAACGGACCAGCCGGCCGACCATTTTTTACGGCGAGAAGGGGCGGAAATGATGAATCTGGGTCTGGGTGCGTGTGGGGGTTTACCCGAGCATCACGTTGTAGGGTTTAAGGTTTTAGTAGGGACTGAAGTCCAAAATGCCAGCGTCTTATTGGGCAGAGCAAATGAATGACGCTAATGAATCGAATACACATGTGGTTAGGAGTGAGCACGGTTCGTTTTGTTCGGTTTAGAGGCCGAATACCGAACCGGCCAATCTCGATTTAAAAAAAAAATCGAGCCGTAGTTGAACGGTTCGGTTTCTGCGGGTTGAACGGATTAAACGGATCGGTTTGGACGGTTTAATCGGTTTGGACCAAACTCAATTTTGGGCAAGTTTAGACCCAAAAATTAATAATTTATATACGCTAATAAGTTTCAAAAAAACTGAATTTTTTTATCATAATTAATAACACTTAGTAAGATGTAGGTGGCGAGTGACAAATGTGTGTTACGTCAAGGGATTTAGGGTTTATCCCATTTTATATGAGTAGTTAGATAATTAGAGTTAGTAAAAAATAACTAGGATTAGGTAAAAATATAGATATGTTATATTATATACGATTTGTTCAGTTTATGCGGTTTCAAAAAAATTCGAACCGAACCAAATGTACGATTTGGGGAAAAAAATCAAACCGATTGATTTTTAGATCGGTTTGAAAATAGGCGGATTTGTTGGTTCGATTTTCACGGTTGAATCAATTTCAACAGTTTAAATGCTCATCCCTAGTTATAGTAGTGTGGCTAGGTTGATTTCTGAGTAAATTACACACCGCACCCAAGAGGTTTATCCTAAACTACACATGGCTCCATCTAAGTATTTTTATTACTCATCACTCCCAGTAGTTTGTTATTGTGTTACACAACACCCATTTCCGTTAGGGCACCTTTCAATTATTATAATATTCCTAAAATACCCTCTTCATCTTCTTCCTTACAACCCAATGCTTCGTCGGCAAACCCAACCACTCGGCAATACCCCTCCGGCGACCGATCGCGACCCACTAACGGCAATCCCAACAGACCCACCAACGGCCACCACAGTGCCCGGCCACGATCCACCACCGCCGACCCATTTCCATATCTAAATTGGCCCACCCACGACTATGCCGGTCCTCCCACGACTACGTCGTCCCACCCATGACCACCTACTGCTAACAATCATAAAACCCATATGCCACCCCCAACAATACTCTCCAACAACCAATCACAATCAACCAACAGCGACCCACCAACAGCGACCAGTGGTCATCAGCCACCATATCCACCAACCGCCACCATACTGCCCGCCAACAGCCAACAAACGATCAAACAAAGCCCCCCGCCGCTGCCACATCTAAACCCATCGCCACAACCCCCAGACAACGGCCCAAACCCACAACCACGTACCTCGATTAATGATTGCATGCAAGCAATTACTGAAGACAGACCCAAGCCCTAGCTCACTTCTCTACACTCGTCGATCGTGCTCCTCAGCCAAGTACCCCAGTGATCTCTAATTAATGCAGGAGCACCTATTTTGGGCAATGGTTGATCTAGATCCACGTTTTGTAGTGGTGGTGGGAGGTGAAAACAACTGGTGGTGCGGTTGGTGGTTGTGGGTTGCCGTGGGTGGCCGTGGGTGTGCAATAGGTGGTTGTGCGGTTGGTGATTTAATCGGTTTCAGATTCGAGGAGAGATGGTGGCCGACGGTTGTGCGTCATGGTGATGGGGGCGGTGGTGAGTCATCATGGCTACGATTGGTTGCCCGCGGCTTCACCGGCAGTGTTTGGGAAGATGACTATTGTAGAGCAGCATAAGAGTGGATTAGAATTTTTATCATATCTCTTTTATTACTAATCCAATTGAGATAATGTTTGCACTTTCTGAAAACATAATTGTGTCACCTTCAACTTTGTACTTTTGAGTTTTCTCAGAATCTCACGTTTACACATTGAAAAATGACCTTAAAATCAATTCACTATAAAAGTCCAGAATTTTCGGTTTCTGACAGCAACTTTGACTTGTCATAGAAACGTAATTACTCATGGTTTTTTTGTGAAATTTATATTTCTAGAACCTTAGAAATTTTTCTTCAACTTTGTAGTTTTGAGTTTTCTGAGATTCATAATATTTAGGCTCCAAAATAACAATTGAACAAAACTGGTCTGTATGGAGATCACTTCGATTTGCTAAAGAAAAGTCATTACTTGTTGGATTTTTGTTACCCTTACATTTCTGAAAACCTCAGTAAGTCTACTTTAACTTTGCAGCTTTGGGTTTTTTTAAGATTCATCATGTTTCTTCCTCAAAATGGTTAATCTACAACACTATGGTTTGCTGAAAAATGTTGTTTCTACAATTACAGATTAGTCCATTGTCCAAAACTTTTTAAGTCATTTCTGAGCATCTATAAGCAAAGTACAAAACTAAAACCCCCATTATTTTAACAAACCTACATTGTGGAATTTTTCGAGATTTTTCTAGGCCTGCGAAGGATATGAAATGGTTTTATTTTGAAAACAAGTTTTTGAGTTATTTGACATATTAAACAAACTTACTTTTTGCCAAAAAAAATTGAGTGATTTGATCTTACTGAGATGCTTGAGTGCCTAAAATTTCACAGCATTCCGGTGCCATTTGGTATACTTTTGAAATAGGATCCTTGGCGTTCAACTTAAGGAGCGGTTAAGGGTTCCAAACAAAAAGTTCTCAGAAAGGTTCTTTTTTTGTCTGAAACACCCACCTAATCGTTTAAAGAGTGTTTTGAGTTGTTTTTTGGGGTGTAGTGGTGTGTTAGGCATTAGGTGTAATTTAGTAATTTGGTACAAGTTCGGGGGCATTTGGTAATTTTTAATGCGAGGGGTATTTTGACAATTTTGCATAACCGACGAGCGAGTCGTTCTAAAAGTAGGAGTGAGTTGGTGCTAGGTTTACAATATCGTAGGATAAACTGTATTCTAATAATATGATTGTTCTGTTTAGGTCAACACCAAGGAGTATCCGGTTAAGACTAGCATTGTTTGGATTGAGGTAAGGAGGTGAGGACGAAGATCAGCGTTCTTGTGAAGGGCCGATTCTTCGAGCCACGCCTGTACTGGAAGGACTGGGATGCCGCTGCGAGGGAGTCCCTATGAGAGAAGTGGCTGGTACGGTGAAGTATTTTTTTCTGCGATAGTATTTATTTAATTAGAGTTTGTTTTATGTAGTTAATTTATGTTATTGAATGCCTTACAGGAGGGGTTCACGTTTGACTCACCTGATTAGCAGGCACTGGGGCAGTAGGCCTTCTTTGCTTACATCGACAAGAATTACCGCTGATGGCTCCACGACGCACGAGACCGGGCGAAGAAGATGCTGCCCGAGGGTGCCCCGATGACGGAGATGATGAGATATCCCCCACATTGGATATCTCTGACTGTATGGGGGGAGATGATAGATCGTTGGGCTGCGGATCCAGGCTAGGACGCCAAGAGTAAGAGCGGGGTCGAGAACAGACATAACACAAATCCGACGCACACGGAGGGGGGGGGGGGGGTCGGTGCCACACGACATCGTACGACACATGAATGCGGTCTAGCACCCGGATCTGGAGGAGGATGAGGTCGTAGTTCTGACGTATAGTCAGACGGACGTGTGGAAGAAGAACAAGGACGAGGCGCACTGGGCGGGCGACTATATTTCAGATATTGCCCGGCGGATCGATGTGAGTCAATTTGTTTAAGTTGTTAATTTTTTTTATTTCTATCCTCAATGTCTGTTGCGTTAATTAATGCCCTAACATATCTTTAAATCACTATTTATGCAGGCCTCGAATGAACAGCTTAGGGGGTCCGAGCAGCAGTCCGGACAGCCATCAACGTCCACTAGTACGGGTGCAAGTACTGGGGCGTTGAAGCGATGGCTGGATACGCCGAAGGTCGTCAATCGGCCGATGCCTAGCACGACTGCTCGTGCCGTGATAGGAGCGTCCTCACCCCCCCCCACTGCCCCTCCACCGACACCGGCTCCTCGGCATCCGTTGGACGACGATGAGATCCAGCGCATTGCTACGGTGGTGTTGAGGATGATCATGGAGCAGGATCAGCAGGGTACCGCTGCTGGACATGCCGAGCCCGCCCCGGATCAGCAGGATCCAGATCCGGGACTCGGCAACCCCTGATGAGCCCCTTCTCATGCCCTGTCCCTGCTCCCCCCCCCCCCCCCGCTCCCGACTTGTACTCTTCTTCCCTCCCCTAACCGGCTTGTACATAATTAGTATTTTTTATAATAAATATTTTTTATGATTGATTATATATATATTTTTGTGTATTGATTATTGCGCGTTGTTGTTGAGGTGAAAGTTAATGTGTTTCAAGATATGGCATGGAAGACAATGACCTTGACTGAATTTGTTAATCACTAAGAAAAGAGAGCAATCAAAATGCGCGAGAAAGAAGTGCAACATGATTTTGATTTTGCACGTGGAAAGCCAAAAGTAGTTGTGAAGCGATGTGAACTTTTGAACGATGCATTGTCAATTTATATACACACCACTTTTCAGATGATTCAACATGAATTTATTCAGAGTTTGTCAGAACATGTTCTAGATACGAGCCAAGAGGGGACAATGAGTTATTATTTGTTGAAATGTGAGGGTGGTAAAATAGAGCATAAGGTTTCCTTTAACTCTGATGGTAACGAGATAAGCTGCCCTTGTCAATCGTTTGAGTCAAAATGGTGGTTGTGTTGGCATGTTTTAATGGTACTCAATGTCTGTATAA